>CAWUDS030001481.1:0-150849 GCA_963859935.3 Lathyrus sativus
TGAACAATTTCTATATTTTTCTTCTTCTCCGTCACCAAAATTTTGGTTTCTTAACCTCTAAGAAACTAACTTAAGAGAATACAAATTAATGACCCATAATTCATACGTATGCATAACAATTAAAATTAAATAATCAAGCTCAATATTGTTTCTATTCATCGTATTCACATTGACTTATGGTATATGACATCTAAAAATATTAGATTTTTTTCTTCATAATCCCAAATTTTTAATCTTTTTATCACCGTTCAAAAAACATAATAGACTATAGTAGATGTCAAAAATTAATTATATTTTATTTTTCTACTCCATCACAAAATTTTAAGTTTTTCCCCACTAAAAAACAAAGTTAAAAGACTATAATCCATGATATATATTTCTTATAAAATATGTAATAAATAAAATAAATAATCAAGATAGAATTTATTTATATTTACCATAATTCACATTGAATTATGGCTAATTAGATGTAAATTTATTCAATATGTTTCTTCTCCATCACCAAATTTCATCTTTCTTCGTCAGTAAGCCACAGAGTTAAAAGACTATAAAACATAATTGATGTAAACAATTTCTATATTTTTCTTCTTCTCCGTCGCCCAAAATTTGGTTTCTTAACCTCTAAGAAACTAACTTAAGAGAATACAAATTAATGACCCATAATTCATACATATGCATAACAATTAAAATTAAATAATCATGCTCAATATTGTATCTATTCATCGTATTCACATTGACTTATGGTATATGACATCTAAAAATATTAGATTTTTTCTTCACAATCCCAAATTTTTAATCTTTTTATCACCGTTCAAAAAACATAATAGACTATAGTAGATATAAAAAATTAATTATATTTTATTTTTCTACTCCATCACAAAATTTTAAGTTTTTCCCCACTAAAAAACAAAGTTAAAAGACTATAATCCATGACATATATTTCTTATAAAATATGTAATAAATAAAATAAATAATCAAGATAGAATTTATTTATATTTACCATAATTCACATTTAATGTTGGTTAATTAGATGTAAATTTATTCAATATGTTTCTTCTCAATCACCAAATTTCATCTTTCTTCGTCAGTAAGCCACAGAGTTAAAAGACTATAAAACATAATTGATGTAAACAATTTCTATATTTTTCTTCTTCTCCGTCACAAAGAATTTGGTTTCTTAACCTCTAAGAAACTAATTTAAGAGAATACAAATTAATGACCTATAGTTCATACATATGCATAACAATTAAAATTAAATAATAATGCTAAATATTGTTTATATTTATCGTATTCACATTGACTTATGGTATATGACATCTAAAAATATTAGATATTTTTCTTCATGATCCCAAATTTTTAATCTTTTTATCACCGTTCAAAAAACATAACAGACTATAGTAATGTAAAAAATTAATTATATTTTATTTTTCTACTCCATCACAAACTTTTAAGTTTTTCCCCACTAAAAAACAAAGTTAAAAGACTATAATCCATGACATATATTTCTTATAAAATAGGTAATAAATAAAATAAATAATCAAGATAGAATTTATTTATATTTACCATAATTCACATTGAATTAAGGTTAATTAGATGTAAATTTATTCAATATGTTTCTTCTCCATCACCAAATTTCATCTTTCTTCGTCAGTAAGCCACAGAGTCAAAAGACTATAAAACATAATTGATGTAAACAATTTCTATATTTTTCTTCTTCTCCGTCACCAAAATTTTGGTTTCTTAACCTCTAAGAAACTAACTTAAGAGAATACAAATTAATGACCCATAATTCATACGTATGCATAACAATTAAAATTAAATAACCAAGCTCAATATTGTTTCTATTCATCGTATTCACATTGACTTATGGTATATGACATCTAAAAATATTAGATTTTTTTCTTAACAATCCCAAATTTTTAATCTTTTTATCACCGTTCAAAAAACATAATAGACTATAGTAGATGTAAAAAATTAATTATATTTTATTTTTCTACTCCATCACAAAATTTTCAGTTTTTCCCCACTAAAAAACAAAGTTAAAAGACTATAATCCATGACATATATTTCTTATAAAATATTTAATAAATAAAATAAATAATCAAGATAGAATTTATTTATATTTACCATAATTCACATTGAATTAAGGTTAATTAGATGTAAATTTATTCAATATGTTTCTTCTCAATCACCAAATTTCATCTTTCTTCGTCAGTAAGCCACAGAGTTAAAAGATTATAAAACATAATTGATGTAAACAATTTCTATATTTTTCTTCTTCTCCGTCACCAAAATTTTGGTTTCTTAACCTCTAAGAAACTAACTTAAGAGAATACAAATTAATGACCCATAATTCATACGTATGCATAACAATTAAAATTAAATAACCAAACTAAATATTGTTTCTATTCATCGTATTCACATTGACTTATGGTATATGACATCTAAAAATATTAGATTTTTTTCTTAACAATCCCAAATTTTTAATCTTTTTATCACCGTTCAAAAAACATAATAGACTATAGTAGATGTAAAAAATTAATTATATTTTATTTTTCTACTCCATCACAAAATTTTCAATTTTTCCCCACTAAAAAACAAAGTTAAAAGACTATAATCCATGACATATATTTCTTATAAAATATTTAATAAATAAAATAAATAATCAAGATAGAATTTATTTATATTTACCATAATTCACATTGAATTAAGGTTAATTAGATGTAAATTTATTCAATATTATTCTTCTCCATCACCAAATTTCATCTTTCTTTGTCAGTAAGCCGCAGAGTAAAAAGACAATAAAACATAATTGATGTGAACAATTTCTATATTTTTCTTCTTCTCCGTCACCAAAATTTTGGTTTCTTAACCTCTAAGAAACTAACTTAAGAGAATACAAATTAATGACCCATAATTCATACGTATGCATAACAATTAAAATTAAATAATCAAGCTCAATATTGTTTCTATTCATCGTATTCACATTGACTTATGGTATATGACATCTAAAAATATTAGATTTTTTTCTTCACAATCCCAAATTTTTAATCTTTTTATCACCGTTCAAAAAACATAATAGACTATAGTAGATGTAAAAAATTAATTATATTTTATTTTTCTACTCCATCACAAAATTTTAAGTTTTTCCCCACTAAAAAACAAAGTTAAAAGACTATAATCCATGACATATATTTCTTATAAAATATGTAATAAATAAAATAAATAATCAAGATAGAATTTATTTATATTTACCATAATTCACATTTAATGTTGGTTAATTAGATGTGAATTTATTCAATATGTTTCTTCTCCATCACCAAATTTCATCTTTCTTCGTCAGTAAGCCACAGAGTTAAAAGACGATAAAACATAATTGATGTAAACAATTTCTATATTTTTCTTCTTCTCCGTCACAAAGAATTTGGTTTCTTAACCTCTAATAAACTAATTTAAGAGAATACAAATTAATGACCTATAGTTCATACATATGCATAACAATTAAAATTAAATAATAATGCTAAATATTGTTTATATTTATCGTATTCACATTGACTTATGGTATATGACATCTAAAAATATTAGATATTTTTCGTCAAGATCCCAAATTTTTAATCTTTTTATCACCATTCAAAAAACATAACAGACTATAGTAGATGTAAAAAATTAATTATATTTTATTTTTCTACTCCATCACAAAATTTTAAGTTTTTCCCCACTAAAAAACAAAGTTAAAAGACTATAATCCATGACATATATTTCTTATAAAATAGGTAATAAATAAAATAAATAATCAAGCTAGAATTTATATATATTTACCATAATTCACATTGAATTAAGGTTAATTAGATGTAAATTTATTCAATATGTTGCTTCTCCATTACCAAATTTCATCTTTCTTCGTCAGTAAGCCACAAAGTTAAAGGATTATAAAACATAATACATGTAAATAATTTCTATATTTTTCTTCTTCTCCGTCACCAAAATTTTGGTTTCTTAACCTCTAAGAAACTAACTTAAGAGAATACAAGTTAATGACCCATAATTCATACGTATGCATAACAATTAAAATTAAATAACCAAGCTCAATATTGTTTCTATTCATCGTATTCACATTGACTTATGGTATATGACATCTAAAAATATTAGATTTTTTTCTTAACAATCCCAAATTTTTAATCTTTTTATCACCGTTCAAAAAACATAATAGACTATAGTAGATGTAAAAAATTAATTATATTTTATTTTTCTACTCCATCACAAAATTTTAAGTTTTTCCCCACTAAAAAACAAAGTTAAAAGACTATAATCCATGACATATATTTCTTATAAAATATTTAATAAATAAAATAAATAATCAAGATAGAATTTATTTATATTTACTATAATTCACATTGAATTATGGTTAATTAGATGTAAATTTACTCAATATGTTTCTTCTCCATCACCAAATTTCATCTTTCTTCGTCAGTAAGCCACAGAGTTAAAAGACTATAAAACATAATTGATGTAAACAATTTCTATATTTTTCTGCTTCTCCGTCACCAAAATTTTGGTTTCTTAACCTCTAAGAAACTAACTTAAGAGAATACAAATTAATGACCCATAATTCATACGTATGCATAACAATTAAAATTAAATAATCAAGCTCAATATTGTTTCTATTCATCGTATTCACATTGACCTGTGGTATATGACATCTAAAAATATTAGATTTTTTTCTTAACAATCCCAAATTTTTAATCTTTTTATCACCGTTCAAAAAACATAATAGACTATAGTAGATGTAAAAAATTAATTATATTTTATTTTTCTACTCCATCACAAAATTTTAAGTTTTTCCCCCCTAAAAAACAAAGTTAAAAGACTATAATCCATGACATATATTTCTTATAAAATAGGTAATAAATAAAATAAATAATCAAGCCAGAATTTATTTATATTTATCATAATTCACATTGAATTAAGGTTAATTAGATGTAAATTTATTCAATATGTTTCTTCTCCATCACCAAATTTCATCTTTCTTTGTCAGTAAGCCACAGAGTTAAAAGACTATAAAACATAATTGATGTGAACAATTTCTATATTTTTCTTCTTCTCCGTCACCAAAATTTTGGTTTCTTAACCTCTAAGAAACTAACTTAAGAGAATACAAATTAATGACCCATAATTCATACGTATGCATAACAATTAAAATTAAATAATCGAGCTCAATATTGTTTCTATTCATCGTATTCACGTTGACTTATGGTATATGACATCTAAAAATATTAGATTTTTTTCTTCACAATCCCAAATTTTTAATCTTTTTATCACTGTTCAAAAAACATAATAGACTATAGTAGATGTAAAAAATTAATTATATTTTATTTTTCTACTCCATCACAAAATTTTAAGTTTTTCCCCACTAAAAAACAAAGTTAAAAGACTATAATCCATGACATATATTTCTTATAAAATATGTAATAAATAAAATAAATAATCAAGATAAAATTTATTTATATTTACCATAATTCACATTTAATGTTGGTTAATTAGATGTAAATTTATTCAATATGTTTCTTCTCCATCACCAAATTTCATCTTTCTTCGTCAGTAAGCCATAGAGTTAAAAGACTATAAAACATAATTGATGTAAACAATTTCTATATTTTTCTTCTTCTCCGTCACAAAGAATTTGGTTTCTTAACCTCTAAGAAACTAATTTAAGAGAATACAAATTAATGACCTATAGTTCATACATATGCATAACAATTAAAATTAAATAATAATGCTAAATATTGTTTATATTTATCGTATTCACATTGACTTATGGTATATGACATCTAAAAATATTAGATATTTTTCTTCACGTTCCCAAATTTTTAATCTTTTTATCACCGTTCAAAAAACATAACAGACTATAGTAGATGTAAAAAATTAATTATATTTTATTTTTCTACTCCATCACAAAATTTTAAGTTTTTCCCCACTAAAAAACAAAGTTAAAAGACTATAATCCATGACATATATTTCTTATAAAATAGGTAATAAATAAAATAAATAATCAAGCCAGAATTTATTTATATTTATCATAATTCACATTGAATTAAGGTTAATTAGATGTAAATTTATTCAATATGTTTCTTCTCCATCACCAAATTTCATCTTTCTTTGTCAGTAAGCCACAGAGTTAAAAGACTATAAAACATAATTGATGTGAACAATTTCTATATTTTTCTTCTTCTCCGTCACCAAAATTTTGGTTTCTTAACCTCTAAGAAACTAACTTAAGAGAATACAAATTAATGACCCATAATTCATACGTATGCATAACAATTAAAATTAAATAATCGAGCTCAATATTGTTTCTATTCATCGTATTCACGTTGACTTATGGTATATGACATCTAAAAATATTAGATTTTTTTCTTCACAATCCCAAATTTTTAATCTTTTTATCACTGTTCAAAAAACATAATAGACTATAGTAGATGTAAAAAATTAATTATATTTTATTTTTCTACTCCATCACAAAATTTTAAGTTTTTCCCCACTAAAAAACAAAGTTAAAAGACTATAATCCATGACATATATTTCTTATAAAATATGTAATAAATAAAATAAATAATCAAGATAAAATTTATTTATATTTACCATAATTCACATTTAATGTTGGTTAATTAGATGTAAATTTATTCAATATGTTTCTTCTCCATCACCAAATTTCATCTTTCTTCGTCAGTAAGCCATAGAGTTAAAAGACTATAAAACATAATTGATGTAAACAATTTCTATATTTTTCTTCTTCTCCGTCACAAAGAATTTGGTTTCTTAACCTCTAAGAAACTAATTTAAGAGAATACAAATTAATGACCTATAGTTCATACATATGCATAACAATTAAAATTAAATAATAATGCTAAATATTGTTTATATTTATCATATTCACATTGACTTATGGTATATGACATCTAAAAATATTAGATATTTTTCTTCACGATCCCAAATTTTTAATCTTTTTATCACCGTTCAAAAAACATAACAGACTATAGTAGATGTAAAAAATTAATTATATTTTATTTTTCTACTCCATCACAAAATTTTAAGTTTTTCCCCACTAAAAAACAAAGTTAAAAGACTATAATCCATGACATATATTTCTTATAAAATAGGTAATAAATAAAATAAATAATCAAGCTTGAATTTATATATATTTACCATAATTCACATTTAATGTTGGTTAATTAGATGTAAATTTATTCAATATGTTTCTTCTCCATCACCAAATTTCATCTTTCTTCGTCAGTAAGCCACAGAGTTAAAAGACTATAAAACATAATTGATGTAAACAATTTCTATATTTTTCTTCTTCTCCGTCACAAAGAATTTGGTTTCTTAACCTCTAAGAAACTAATTTAAGAGAATACAAATTAATGACCTATAGTTCATACATATGCATAACAATTAAAATTAAATAATAATGCTAAATATTGTTTATATTTATCATATTCACATTGACTTATGGTATATGACATCTAAAAATATTAGATATTTTTCTTCACGATCCCAAATTTTTAATCTTTTTATCACCGTTCAAAAAACATAACAGACTATAGTAGATGTAAAAAATTAATTATATTTTATTTTTCTACTCCATCACAAAATTTTAAGTTTTTCCCCACTAAAAAACAAAGTTAAAAGACTATAATCCATGACATATATTTCTTATAAAATAGGTAATAAATAAAATAAATAATCAAGCTTGAATTTATATATATTTACCATAATTCACATTTAATGTTGGTTAATTAGATGTAAATTTATTCAATATGTTTCTTCTCCATCACCAAATTTCATCTTTCTTCGTCAGTAAGCCACAGAGTTAAAAGACTATAAAACATAATTGATGTAAACAATTTCTATATTTTTCTTCTTCTCCGTCACAAAGAATTTGGTTTCTTAACCTCTAAGAAACTAATTTAAGAGAATACAAATTAATGACCTATAGTTCATACATATGCATAACAATTAAAATTAAATAATAATGCTAAACATTGTTTATATTTATCGTATTCACATCGACTTATGGTATATGACATCTAAAAATATTAGATATTTTTCTTCACGATCCCAAATTTTTAATCTTTTTATCACCGTTCAAAAAACATAACAGACTATAGTTGATGTAAAAAATTAATTATATTTTATTTTTCTACTCCATCACAAAATTTTAAGTTTTTCCCCACTAAAAAACAAAGTTAAAAGACTATAATCCATGACATATATTTCTTATAAAATAGGTAATAAATAAAATAAATAATCAAGCCAGAATTTATTTATATTTATCATAATTCACATTGAATTAAGGTTAATTAGATGTAAATTTATTCAATATGTTTCTTCTCCATCACCAAATTTCATCTTTCTTCGTCAGTATGCCACAGAGTTAAAGGATTATAAAACATAATAGATGTAAATAATTTCTATATTTTTCTTCTTCTCCGTCACCAAAATTTTGGTTTCTTAACCTTTAAGAAACTAACTTAAGAGAATACAAATTAATGACCCATAATTCATATGTATGCATAACTATTAAAATTAACAAATAATGCTAAATATTGTTTATATTTATCGTATTCACATTGACTTATGGTATATGACATCTAAAAGTATTAGATATTTTTCTTCACGATCCCAAATTTTTAATCTTTTTATCACCATTCATAAAACATACTAGACTATAGTAGATGTAAAAAATTAATTATATTTTATTTTTCTACTCCATCACAAAATTTTAAGTTTTTCCCCACTAAAAAACAAAGTTAAAAGACTATAATCCATGACATATATTTCTTATAAAATATTTAATAAATAAAATAAATAATTAAGATAAAATTTATTTATATTTACCATAATTCACATTTAATGTTGGTTAATTAGATGTAAATTTATTCAATATGTTTCTTCTCCATCACCAAATTTCATCTTTCTTCGTCAGTAAGCCACAGAGTTAAAAGACTATAAAACATAATTGATGTAAACAATTTCTATATTTTTCTTCTTCTCCGTCACAAAGAATTTGGTTTCTTAACCTCTAAGAAACTAATTTAAGAGAATACAAATTAATGACCTATAGTTCATACATATGCATAACAATTAAAATTAAATAATAATGGTAAATATTGTTTATATTTATCGTATTCACATTGACTTATGGTATATGACATCTAAAAATATTAGATATTTTTCTTCACGATCCCAAATTTTTAATCTTTTTATCACCGTTCAAAAAACATAACAGACTATAGTTGATGTAAAAAATTAATTATATTTTATTTTTCTACTCCATCACAAAATTTTAAGTTTTTCCCCACTAAAAAACAAAGTTAAAAGACTATAATCCATGACATATATTTCTTATAAAATAGGTAATAAATAAAATAAATAATCAAGCCAGAATTTATTTATATTTATCATAATTCACATTGAATTAAGGTTAATTAGATGTAAATTTATTCAATATGTTTCTTCTCCATCACCAAATTTCATCTTTCTTCGTCAGTATGCCACAGAGTTAAAGGATTATAAAACATAATAGATGTAAATAATTTCTATATTTTTCTTCTTCTCCGTCACCAAAATTTTGGTTTCTTAACCTTTAAGAAACTAACTTAAGAGAATACAAATTAATGACCCATAATTCATATGTATGCATAACTATTAAAATTAAATAATAATGCTAAATATTGTTTATATTTATCGTATTCACATTGACTTATGGTATATGACATCTAAAAGTATTAGATATTTTTCTTCACGATCCCAAATTTTTAATCTTTTTATCACCATTCATAAAACATACTAGACTATAGTAGATGTAAAAAATTAATTATATTTTATTTTTCTACTCCATCACAAAATTTTAAGTTTTTCCCCACTAAAAAACAAAGTTAAAAGACTATAATCCATGACATATATTTCTTATAAAATATTTAATAAATAAAATAAATAATTAAGATAAAATTTATTTATATTTACCATAATTCACATTTAATGTTGGTTAATTAGATGTAAATTTATTCAATATGTTTCTTCTCCATCACCAAATTTCATCTTTCTTCGTCAGTAAGCCACAGAGTTAAAAGACTATAAAACATAATTGATGTAAACAATTTCTATATTTTTCTTCTTCTCCGTCACAAAGAATTTGGTTTCTTAACCTCTAAGAAACTAATTTAAGAGAATACAAATTAATGACCTATAGTTCATACATATGCATAACAATTAAAATTAAATAATAATGGTAAATATTGTTTATATTTATCGTATTCACATTGACTTATGGTATATGACATCTAAAAATATTAGATATTTTTCTTCACGATCCCAAATTTTTAATCTTTTTATCACCGTTCAAAAAACATAACAGACTATAGTTGATGTAAAAAATTAATTATATTTTATTTTTCTACTCCATCACAAAATTTTAAGTTTTTCCCCACTAAAAAACAAAGTTAAAAGACTATAATCCATGACATATATTTCTTATAAAATAGGTAATAAATAAAATAAATAATCAAGCCAGAATTTATTTATATTTATCATAATTCACATTGAATTAAGGTTAATTAGATGTAAATTTATTCAATATGTTTCTTCTCCATCACCAAATTTCATCTTTCTTCGTCAGTATGCCACAGAGTTAAAGGATTATAAAACATAATAGATGTAAATAATTTATATATTTTTCTTCTTCTCCGTCACCAAAATTTTGGTTTCTTAACCTCTAAGAAACTAACTTAAGAGAATACAAATTAATGACCCATAATTCATATGTATGCATAACAATTAAAATTAAATAATAATGCTAAATATTGTTTATATTTATCGTATTCACATTGACTTATGGTATATGACATCTAAAAGTATTAGATATTTTTCTTCACGATCCCAAATTTTTAATCTTTTTATCACCATTCATAAAACATAACAGACTATAGTAGATGTAAAAAATTAATTATATTTTCTTTTTCTACTCCATCACAAAATTTTCAGTTTTTCCCCACTAAAAAAGAAGTTAAAAGACTATAATCCATGACATATATTTCTTATAAAATATGTAATAAATAAAATAAATAATAAAGATAGAATTTATTTATATTTAACATAATTCACATTTAATGTTGGTTAATTAGATGTAAATTTATTCAATATGTTTCTTCTCCATCACCAAATTTCATCTTTCTTCGTCAGTAAGCCACAGAGTTAAAAGACTATAAAACATAATTGATGTAAACAATTTCTATATTTTTCTTCTTCTCCGTCACAAAGAATTTGGTTTCTTAACCTCTAAGAAACTAATTTAAGAGAATACAAATTAATGACCTATAGTTCATACATATGCATAACAATTAAAATTAAATAATAATGCTAAATATTGTTTATATTTATCGTATTCACATTGACTTATGGTATATGACATCTAAAAATATTAGATATTTTTCTTCACGATCCCAAATTTTTAATCTTTTTATCACCGTTCAAAAAACATAACAGACTATAGTTGATGTAAAAAATTAATTATATTTTATTTTTCTACTCCATCACAAAATTTTAAGTTTTTCCCCACTAAAAAACAAAGTTAAAAGCCTATAATCCATGACATATATTTCTTATAAAATAGGTAATAAATAAAATAAATAATCAAGCCAGAATTTATTTATATTTATCATAATTCACATTGAATTAAGGTTAATTAGATGTAAATTTATTCAATATGTTTCTTCTCCATCACCAAATTTCATCTTTCTTCGTCAGTATGCCACAGAGTTAAAGGATTATAAAACATAATAGATGTAAATAATTTCTATATTTTTCTTCTTCTCCGTCACCAAAATTTTGGTTTCTTAACCTTTAAGAAACTAACTTAAGAGAATACAAATTAATGACCCATAATTCATATGTATGCATAACTATTAAAATTAAATAATAATGCTAAATATTGTTTATATTTATCGTATTCACATTGACTTATGGTATATGACATCTAAAAGTATTAGATATTTTTCTTCACGATCCCAAATTTTTAATCTTTTTATCACCATTCATAAAACATACTAGACTATAGTAGATGTAAAAAATTAATTATATTTTATTTTTCTACTCCATCACAAAATTTTAAGTTTTTCCCCACTAAAAAACAAAGTTAAAAGACTATAATCCATGACATATATTTCTTATAAAATATTTAATAAATAAAATAAATAATTAAGATAAAATTTATTTATATTTACCATAATTCACATTTAATGTTGGTTAATTAGATGTAAATTTATTCAATATGTTTCTTCTCCATCACCAAATTTCATCTTTCTTCGTCAGTAAGCCACAGAGTTAAAAGACTATAAAACATAATTGATGTAAACAATTTCTATATTTTTCTTCTTCTCCGTCACAAAGAATTTGGTTTCTTAACCTCTAAGAAACTAATTTAAGAGAATACAAATTAATGACCTATAGTTCATACATATGCATAACAATTAAAATTAAATAATAATGGTAAATATTGTTTATATTTATCGTATTCACATTGACTTATGGTATATGACATCTAAAAATATTAGATATTTTTCTTCACGATCCCAAATTTTTAATCTTTTTATCACCGTTCAAAAAACATAACAGACTATAGTTGATGTAAAAAATTAATTATATTTTATTTTTCTACTCCATCACAAAATTTTAAGTTTTTCCCCACTAAAAAACAAAGTTAAAAGACTATAATCCATGACATATATTTCTTATAAAATAGGTAATAAATAAAATAAATAATCAAGCCAGAATTTATTTATATTTATCATAATTCACATTGAATTAAGGTTAATTAGATGTAAATTTATTCAATATGTTTCTTCTCCATCACCAAATTTCATCTTTCTTCGTCAGTATGCCACAGAGTTAAAGGATTATAAAACATAATAGATGTAAATAATTTCTATATTTTTCTTCTTCTCCGTCACCAAAATTTTGGTTTCTTAACCTCTAAGAAACTAACTTAAGAGAATACAAATTAATGACCCATAATTCATATGTATGCATAACAATTAAAATTAAATAATAATGCTAAATATTGTTTATATTTATCGTATTCACATTGACTTATGGTATATGACATCTAAAAGTATTAGATATTTTTCTTCACGATCCCAAATTTTTAATCTTTTTATCACCATTCATAAAACATAACAGACTATAGTAGATGTAAAAAATTAATTATATTTTCTTTTTCTACTCCATCACAAAATTTTCAGTTTTTCCCCACTAAAAAAGAAGTTAAAAGACTATAATCCATGACATATATTTCTTATAAAATATGTAATAAATAAAATAAATAATAAAGATAGAATTTATTTATATTTAACATAATTCACATTTAATGTTGGTTAATTAGATGTAAATTTATTCAATATGTTTCTTCTCCATCACCAAATTTCATCTTTCTTCGTTAGTAAGCCACAGAGTTAAAAGACTATAAAATATAATTGATGTAAACAATTTCTATATTTTTCTTCTTCTCCCTCGCAAAAAATTTGGTTTCTTAACCTCTAAGAAACTAACTTAAGAGAATACAAATTAATGACCCATAATTCATACGTATGCATAACAATTAAAATTAAATAATGATGCTCAATATTGTTTATATTCATCGTATTCTTATTGACTTATGGTATATGACATCTAAAAATATTCGATATTTTTCTTCACCATCCCAAATTTTTAATCTTTTTATCACCATTCAAAAAACATAATAGACTATAGTAGATGTAAAAAATTTATTATATTTTATTTTTCTACTCCATCACAAAATTTTAAGTTTTTCCCCACTAAAAAACAAAGTTAAAAGACTATAATCCATGACATATATTTCTTATAAAATAGGTAATAAATAAAATAAATAATCAAGCCAGAATTTATTTATATTTATCATAATTCACACTGAATTAAGGTTAATTAGATGTAAATTTATTCAATATCTTTCTTCTCCATCACCAAATTTCATCTTTCTTCGTCAGTAAGCCACAAAGTTAAAAGATTATAAAACATAATAGATGTAAATAATTTCTATATTTTTCTTCTTCTCCGTCACCAAAATTTTGGTTTCTTAACCTCTAAGAAACTAACTTAAGAGAATACAAATTAATGACCCATAATTCATACATATGCATAACGATTAAAATTAAATAATCAAGCTCAATATTGTTTATATTCATCGTATTCACATTGACTTATGGTATATGATATCTAAAAATATTAGATATTTTTCTTCACCATCCCAAATTTTTATTCTTTTTATCACCATTCAATAAAAACATAATAGACTATAGTATATGTAAAAAATTAATTATATTTTATTTTTCTACTCCATCACAAAATTTTAGGTTATTCTCCACTAAAAAACAAAGTTAAAAGACTATAATCCATGACATATATTTCTTATAAAATAGGTAATAAATAAAATAAATAATCAAGCTAGAATTTATTTATATTTATCATAATTCACATTGAATTAAGGTTTATTAGATATAAATTTATTCAATATGTTGCTTCTCCATCACCAAATTTCATCTTTATTCGTCAGTAAGCCACATAGTTAAAAGACTATAAAACATAATAGATGTAAACAATTTCTATATTTTTCTTCTTCTCCGTCACCAAAATTTTGGTTTCTTAACCTCTAAGAAACTAACTTAAGAGAATACAAATTAATGACCCATAATTCATACGTATGCATAACAATTAAAATTAAATAATCAAGCTCAATATTGTTTATATTCATCGTATTCACATTGACTTATGGTATATGACATCTAACAATATTAGATATTTTTCTGCACAATCCCAAATTTTTAGTCTTTTTATAACCATTCAATAAAAACATAATAGACTATAGTAGATGTAAAAAATTAATTATATTTTATTTTTCTACTCCATCACAAAATTTTAAGTTTTTCCCCACTAAAACACAAAGTTAAAAGACTATAATCCATGACATATATTTCTTATAAAATAGGTAATAAATAAAATAAATAATCAAGCCAGAATTTATTTATATTTATCATAATTCACATTGAATTAAGGTTAATTAGCTGTAAATTTATTCAATATGTTGCTTCTCCATCACCAAATTTCATCTTTCTTCGTCAGTAAGCCACATAGTTAAAAGACTATAAAACATAATAGATGTAAACAATTTCTATATTTTTCTTCTTCTCCGTCACCAAAATTTTGGTTTCTTAACCTCTAAGAAACTAACTTAAGAGAATACAAATTAATGACCCATAATTCATACATATGCAAAACAATTAAAATTAAATAATCAAGCTCAATATTGTATATATTCATCATATTCACATTGACTTATGGTATATGACGTCTAACAATATTAGATATTTTTCTTCACAATCCCAAATTTTTAATCTGTTTATCACCATTCAATAAAAACATAATAGACTATAGTAGATGTAAAAAATTAATTATATTTTATTTTTCTAATCCATCACAAAATTTTAAGTTTTTCCCCACTAAAACACAAAGTTAAAAGACTATAATCCATGACATATATTTCTTATAAAATAGGTAATAAATAAAATAAATAATCAAGCCAAAATTTATTTATATTTATCATAATTCACATTGAATTAAGGTTTATTAGATGTAAATTTATTCAATATGTTGCTTCTCCATCACCAAATTTCATCTTTATTCGTAAGTAAGCTTCATAGTTAAAAGACTATAAAACATAATAGATGTAAACAATTTCTATATTTTTCTTCTTCTCCGTCACCAAAATTTTAGTTTCTTAACCTCTAAGAAACTAACTTAAGAGAATACAAATTAATTACCCATAATTCATACGTATGCATAACAATTAAAATTAAATAATCAAGCTCAATATTGTTTATATTCATCGTATTCACATTGACTTATGGTATATGACATATAACAATAATAGATATTTTTCTTCACCATCCCAAATTTTTAATCTTTTTATCACCATTTAAAAAAACATAATAGCCTATATTAGATGTAAAAAATTAATTATATTTTATTTTTCTACTCCATCACAAAATTTTAAGTATTCCCCACTAAAACACTAAGTTAAAAGACTATAATCCATGACATATATTTCTTATAAAATATGTAATAAATAAAATAAATAATCAAGATAGAATTTATTTATATTTACCATAATTCACATTGAATTATGGCTAATTAGATGTAAATTTATTCAATATCTTTCTTCTCCATCACCAAATTTCATCTTTCTTCGTCAGTAAGCCACAGAGTTAAAGCACTATAAAACATAATAGATGTAAATAATTTCTATATTTTTCTTCTTCTCCGTCACAAAAAATTTGGTTTCTTAACCTCTAAGAAACTAACTTAAGAGAATACAAATTAATGACCCATAATTCATACATATGCATAACAATTAAAATTAAATAATCAAGCTCAATATTGTATATATTCATCCTATTCACATTGACTTATGGTATTTGACGTCTAACAATATTAGATATTTTTCTTCACCATCCCAAATTTTTAATCTTTTTATCACCATTCAATAAAAATATAATAGAATATAGTAGATGTAAAAAATTAATTATATTTTATTTTTCTACTCCATCACAAAATTTTAGGTTATTCTCCACTAAAAAACAAAGTTAAAAAACTATAATCCATGACATATATTTCTTATAAAATAGGTAATAAATAAAATAAATAATCAAGCTAGAATTTATTTGTATTTACCATAATTCATTTTGAATTAAGGTTAATTAGATATAAATTTATTCAATATGTTGCTTCTCCATCACCAAATTTCATCTTTATTCGTAAGTAAGCCGCATAGTTAAAAGACTATAAAACATAATAGATGTAAACAATTTCTATATTTTTCTTCTTCTCCGTCACCAAAATTTTGGTTTCTTAACCTCTAAGAAACTAACTTAAGAGAATACAAATTAATTACCCATAATTCATACGTATGCATAACAATTAAAATTAAATAATCAAGCTCAATATTGTTTATATTCATCGTATTCACATTGACTTATGGTATATGACATCTAAAAATATTAGATATTTTTCTTCACAATCCCAAATTTGTAATCTTTTTATCACCATTTAAAAAAAAACATAATAGACTATAGTAGATGTAAAAAATTTATTATATTTTATTTTTCTACTCCATCACAAAATGTTAAGTTTTCCCCACTAAAAAACAAAGTTAAAAAACTATAATCCATGACATATATTTCTTATAAAATAGGTAATAAATAAAATAAATAATCAAGCTAGAGATTATTTATATTTACCATAATTAATTTTGAATTAAGGTTAATTAGATCTAAATTTATTCAATATGTTGCTTCTCCATCACCAAATTTCATCTTTCTTCGTCAGTAAGCCACAGAGTTAAAGGATTATAAAACATAATAGATGTAAATAATTTCTATATTTTTCTTCTTCTCTTTCACCAAAATTTTGGTTTCTTAACCTCTAAGAAACTAACTTAAGAGAATACAAATTAATGACCCATAATTCATACATATGCATAACAATTAAAATTAAATAATCAAGCTCAATATTGTATATATTCATCCTATTCACATTGACTTATGGTATTTGACGTCTAACAATATTAGATATTTTTCTTCACCATCCCAAATTTTTAATCTTTTTATCACCATTCAATAAAAATATAATAGAATATAGTAGATGTAAAAAATTAATTATATTTTATTTTTCTACTCCATCACAAAATTTTAGGTTATTCTCCACTAAAAAAGAAAGTTAAAAAACTATAATCCATGACATATGTTTCTTATAAAATAGGTAATAAATAAAATAAATAATCAAGCTAGAATTTATTTGTATTTACCATAATTCATTTTGAATTAAGGTTAATTAGATGTAAGTTTATTCAATATGTTGCTTCTCCATCACCAAATTTCATCGTTCTTCGTCAGTAAGCCACAAAGTTAAAGGATTCTAAAACATAATAGATGTACATAATTTCTATATTTTTCTTCTTCTCTGTCACCAAAATTTTGGTTTCTAAACCTCTAAGAAACTAACTTAAGAGAATACAAATTAATGACCCATAATTCATACATATGCACAACAATTAAAATTAAATAATCAAGCTCAATATTGTTTCTATTCATCGTATTCACATTGACTTATGGTATATGACATCTAAAAATATTAGATATTTTTCTTCACAATCCCAAATTTGTAATCTTTTTATCACCATTTAAAAAAAAAACATAATAGACTATAGTAGATGTAAAAAATTTATTATATTTTATTTTTCTACTCCATCACAAAATGTTAAGTTTTCCCCACTAAAAAACAAAGTTAAAAAACTATAATCCATGACATATATTTCTTATAAAATAGGTAATAAATAAAATAAATAATCAAGCTAGAATTTATTTATATTTACCATAATTAATTTTGAATTAAGGTTAATTAGATCTAAATTTATTCAATATGTTGCTTCTCCATCACCAAATTTCATCTTTCTTCGTCAGTAAGCCACAGAGTTAAAGGATTATAAAACATAATAGATGTAAATAATTTCTATATTTTTCTTCTTCTCTTTCACCAAAATTTTGGTTTCTTAACCTCTAAGAAACTAACTTAAGAGAATACAAATTAATGACCCATAATTCATACATATGCATAACAATTAAAATTAAATAATCAAGCTCAATATTGTATATATTCATCCTATTCACATTGACTTATGGTATTTGACGTCTAACAATATTAGATATTTTTCTTCACCATCCCAAATTTTTAATCTTTTTATCACCATTCAATAAAAATATAATAGAATATAGTAAATGTAAAAAATTAATTATATTTTATTTTTCTACTCCATCACAAAATTTTAGGTTATTCTCCACTAAAAAAGAAAGTTAAAAAACTATAATCCATGACATATGTTTCTTATAAAATAGGTAATAAATAAAATAAATAATCAAGCTAGAATTTATTTGTATTTACCATAATTCATTTTGAATTAAGGTTAATTAGATGTAAGTTTATTCAATATGTTGCTTCTCCATCACCAAATTTCATCGTTCTTCGTCAGTAAGCCACAGAGTTAAAGGATTATAAAACATAATAGATGTACATAATTTCTATATTTTTCTTCATCTCTGTCACCAAAATTTTGGTTTCTAAACCTCTAAGAAACTAACTTAAGAGAATACAAATTAATGACCCATAATTCATACATATGCATAACAATTAAAATTAATTAATCAAGCTCAATATTGTTTCTATTCATCGTATTCACATTGACTTATGGTATATGACATCTAAAAATATTAGATATTTTTCTTCACAATCCCAAATTTGTAATCTTTTTATCACCATTTAAAAAAAAAACATAATAGACTATAGTAGATGTAAAAAATTTATTATATTTTATTTTTCTACTCCATCACAAAATGTTAAGTTTTCCCCACTAAAAAACAAAGTTAAAAAACTATAATCCATGACATATATTTCTTATAAAATAGGTAATAAATAAAATAAATAATCAAGCTAGAATTTATTTATATTTACCATAATTCATTTTGAATTAAGGTTAATTAGATCTAAATTTATTCAATATGTTGCTTCTCCATCACCAAATTTCATCTTTCTTCGTCAGTAAGCCACAGAGTTAAAGGATTATAAAACATAATAGATGTAAATAATTTCTATATTTTTCTTCTTCTCTGTCACCAAAATTTTGGTTTCTTAACCTCTAAGAAACTAACTTAAGAGAATACAAATTAATGACCCATAATTCATACATATGCATAACAATTAAAATTAAATAATCAAGCTCAATATTGTTTCTATTCATCGTATTCACATTGAGTTATGGTATATGACATCTAAAAATATTAGATTTTTTCTTCACCATCCCAAATTTTTAATCTTTTTATCACCATTCAAAAAACATAATAGACTATAGTAGATGTAAAAAATTAATTATATTTTATTTTTCTACTCCATCACAAAAGTTTAAGTTTTTCCCCACTAAAAAACAAAGTTAAAAGACTATAATCCATGACATATATTTCTTATAAAATATGTAATAAATAAAATAAATAATCAAGATAGAATTTATTTATATTTACCATAATTCACATTGAATTATGGTTAATTAGATGTAAATTTATTCAATATGTTTCTTCTCTATCACCAAATTTCATCTTTCTTCGTCAGTAAGCCACAGAGTTAAAAGACTATAAAACATAATTGATGTAAACAATTTTTATATTTTTTTTCTTCTCGGTCACTAAAATTATCGTTTCTTAACCTCTAATAAACTAACTTAAGAGAATACAAATTAATGACCCATAATTCATACATATGCATAACAATTAAAATTAAATAATCATGCTCAATGTTGTTTCTATTCATCGTATTCACAATGACTTATGGTATATGACGTCTAACAATATTAGATATTTTTCTTCACCATCCCAAATTTTTGATCTTTTTATCACCATTTAAAAAAACATAATAGACTATAGTAGATGTAAAAAATTAATTATATTTTATTTTTCTACTCCATCACAAAATTTTAGGTTATTCTCCACTAAAAAACAAAGTTAAAAGACTATAATCCATGACATATATTTCTTATAAAATAGGTAACAAATAAAATAAATAATCAAGATAGAATTTATTTATATTTACCATAAGTCACGTTGAATTAAGGTTAGTTAGATGTAAATTTATTCAATATGTTGCTTCTCCATCACCAAATTTCATCTTTCTTCGTCAGTATGCCACAAAGTTAAAGGATTATAAAACATAATAAATGTAAACAATTTCTATATTTTTCTTCTTCTCGTCACAAAAAATTGGTTTCTTAATCTCTAAGAAACTAACTTAAGAGAATACAAATTAATGACCCATAATTCATACATATGCATAACAATTAAAATTAAATCATCATGCTCAATGTTGTTTATATTCATCGTATTCACAATGACTTATGGTATATGACATCTATCAATATTAGATATTTTTCTTCACAATCCCAAATTTTTAATCTTTTTATCACCATTTAAAAAAAAAACATAATAGCCTATAGTAGATGTAAAAAATTTATTATATTTTATTTTTCTACTCCATCACAAAATGTTATGTTTTCCCCACTAAAAAACAAAGTTAAAAGACTATAATCCATGACATATATATCTTATAAAATATGTAATAAATAAAATAAATAATCAAGATAGAATTTATTTATATTTACCATAACTCACATTGAATTATGGCTAATTAGATGTAAATATATTCAATATGTTTCGTCTCCATCACCAAATTTCATCTTTCTTCGTCAGTAAGCCACAGAGTTAAAAGACTATAAAACATAATTGATGTAAACAATTTTTATATTTTTTTTCTTCTCCGTCACTAAAATTTTCGTTTCTTAATCTCTAGGAAACTAACTTAAGAGAATACAAATGAATGACCCATAATTTATACACATGCATAACAATTAAAATTAAATAATCAAGCTCAATATTATTTATATTCATCGTATTCACATTTACTTATGGTATATGACATCTAAAAATATTAGATATTTTTCTTCACCATCCCAAATTTTTAATCTTTTTATCACTATTCAAAAAATATAATAGACTATAGTAGATGTAAAAAATTAATTATATTTTACTTTTCTACTCCATCACAAAATTTTAGGTTATTCTCCACTAAAAAACAAAGTTAAAAGACTATAATCCATGACATGTATTTCTTATAAAATAGGTAACAAATAAAATAAATAATCAAGCTAGAATTTATTTATATTTACCATAAGTCACATTGAATTAAGGTTAGTTAGATGTAAATTTATTCAATATGTTGCTTCTCCATCACCAAATTTCATCTTTCTTCGTCAGTATGCCACAGAGTTAAAGGATTATAAAACATAAGAAATGTAAACAATTTCTATATTTTTCTTCTTCTCGTCACAAAAAATTTGGTTTCTTAATCTCTAAGAAACTAACTTAAGAGAATACAAATTAATGACCCATAATTCATACATATGCATAACAATTAAAATTAAATAATCATGCTCAATGTTGTTTCTATTCATCGTATTCACAATGACTTATGGTATATGACATCTAACAATATTAGATATTTTTCTTCACAATCCCAAATTTTTAATATTTTTATCACCATTTAAAAAAAAACATAATAGACTATATTAGATGTAAAAAATTAATTATATTTTATTTTTCTACTCCATCACAAAATGTTAAGTTTTACCCACTAAAAAACTAAGTTAAAAGACTATAATCCATGACATATATTTCTTATAAAATAGGTAATAAATAAAATAAATAATCAAGCTAGAATTTATTTATATTTACCATAATTCACATTGAATTATGGCTAATTAGATGTAAATTTATTCAATATGTTTCTTCTCCATCACCAAATTTCATCTTTCCTCGTCAGTAAGCCACAGAGTTAATAATTTATAAAACATAATAGATGTAAATAATTTCTATATTTTTCTTCTTCTCCGTCGCAAAAAATTTGGTTTCTTAACCTCTAAGAAACTAACTTAAGAGAATACAAATTAATGACCCATAATTCATACATATGCATAACAATTAAAATTAAATAATCATGCTTTATGTTGTTTCTATTCATCATATTCACAACGACTTATGGTATAAGACGTCTAACAATATTAGATATTTTTCTTCACCATCCCAAATTTTTAATCTTTTTATCACCATTCAATAAAAACATAATAGACTATAGTAGATGTAAAAAATTAATTATATTTTATTTTTCTACTCCATCACAAAATTTTAGGTTATTCGCCACTAAAAAACAAAGTTAAAAGACTATAATCCATGACATATATTTCTTATAAAATAGGTAATAAATAAAATAAATAATCATGCTAGAATTTTTTTATATTTACCATAATTCACATTGAATTATGGCTAATTAGATGTAAATTTATTCAATATGTTTCTTCTCCATCACCAAATTTCATCTTTCTTCGTCAGTAAGCCACAGAGTTAATGGATTATAAAACATAATAGATGTAAATAATTTCTATATTTTTCTTCTTCTCCGTCGCAAAAAATTTGGTTTCTTAACCTCTAAGAAACTAACTTAAGAGAATACAAATTAATGACCCATAATTCATACATATGCATAACAATTAAAATTAAATAATCATGCTTTATGTTGTTTCTATTCATCATATTCACAACGACTTATGGTATATGACGTCTAACAAAATTAGATATTTTTCTTCACCATCCCAAATTTTTAATCATTTTATCACCATTTAATAAAAACATAATAGACTATAGTAGATGTAAAAAATTAATTATATTTTATTTTTCTACTCCATCACAAAATTTTAGGTTATTCGCCACTAAAAAACAAAGTTAAAAGACTATAATCCATGACATATATTTCTTATAAAATAGGTAACAAATAAAATAAATAATCATGCTAGGATTTATTTATATTTACCATAATTCACATTGAATTATGGCTAATTAGATGTAAATTTATTCAATATGTTTCTTCTCCATCACCAAATTTCATCTTTCTTCGTCAGTAAGCCACAAAGTTAAAGGACAATAAAACATAATAGATGTAAATAATTTCCATATTTTTCTTCTTATCCGTCACAAAAAATTTGGTTTCTTAACCTCTAAGAAACTAACTTAAGAGAATACAAATTAATGACCCATAATTCATACATATGCATAACAATTAAAATTAAATAATCATGATCAATATTGTATATATTCATCGTATTCTCATTGACTTATGGTATATGACGTCTAACAATATTAGATATTTTTCTTCACCATCCCAAATTTTTAATCTTTTTATCACCATTTAAAAAAACATAATAGACTATAGTAGATGTAAAAAATTAATTATATTTTATATTTCTACTCCATCACAAAATTTTAGGTTATTCTCCACTAAAAAACAAAGTTAAAAGACTATAATCCATGACATATATTTCTTATAAAATAGGTAACAAATAAAATAAATAATCAAGCTAGAATTTCTTTATATTTACCATAAGTCACATTGAATTAAGGTTAGTTAGATGTAAATTTATTCAATATGTTGCTTCTCCATCACCAAATTTCATCTTTCTTCGTCAGTATGCCACAGAGTTAAATGATTATAAAACATAAGAAATGTAAACAATTTCTATATTTTTCTTCTTCTCGTCACAAAAAATTTGGTTTCTTAATCTCTAAGAAACTAACTTAAGAGAATAAAAATTAATGACCCATAATTCATACATATGCATAACAATTAAAATTAAATAATCATGCTTTATGTTGTTTCTATTCATCATATTCACAACGACTTATTGTATATGACGTCTAACAAAATTAGATATTTTTCTTCACCATCCCAAATTTTTAATCTTTTTATCACCATTTAATAAAAACATAATAGACTATAGTAGATGTAAAAAATTAATTATGTTTTATTTTTCTACTCCATCACAAAATTTTAGGTTATTCACCACTAAAAAACAAAGTTAAAAGACTATAATCCATGACATATATTTCTTATAAAATAGGTAACAAATAAAATAAATAATCAAGCTAGAATTTATTTATATTTACCATAATTCACATTGAATTATGGCTAATTAGATGTAAATTTATTCAATATGTTTCTTCTCCATCACCAAATTTCATCTTTCTTCGTCAGTAAGCCACAGAGTTAAAGGATTATAAAACATAATAGATGTAAATAATTTCTATATTTTTCTTCTTCTCCGTCGCAAAAAATTTGGTTTCTTAACCTCTAAGAAACTAACTTAAGAGAATACAAATTAATGACCCATAATTCATACATATGCATAACAATTAAAATTAAATAATCATGCTCAATGTTGTTTCTATTCATCGTATTCACAATGACTTATGGTATATGACGTCTAACAATATTAGATATTTTTCTTCACCATCCCAAATTTTTAATCTTTTTATCACCATTTAAAAAAACATAATACACTATAGTAGATGTAAAAAATTAATTATATTTTATATTTCTACTCCATCACAAAATTTTAAGTTTTTCCCCACTAAAAAACAAAGTTAAAAGACTATAATCCATGACATATATTTCTTATAAAATATGTAATAAATAAAATAAATAATAAAGATAGAATTTATTTATATTTACCATAATTCACATTGAATTATGGCTAATTAGATGTAAATTTATTCAATATGTTTCTTCTCCATCACCAAATTTCATCTTTCTTCGTCAGTAAGCCACAGAGTTAAAGGATTATAAAACATAATAGATGTAAATAATTTCTATATTTTTCTTCTTCTCCGTCGCAAAAAATTTGGTTTCTTAACCTCTAAGAAACTAACTTAAGAGAATACAAATTAATGACCCATAATTCATACATATGCATAACAATTAAAATTAAATAATCATGCTCAATGTTGTTTCTATTCATCGTATTCACAATGACTTATGGTATATGACGTCTAACAATATTAGATATTTTTCTTCACCATCCCAAATTTTTAATCTTTTTATCACCATTTAAAAAAACATAATACACTATAGTAGATGTAAAAAATTAATTATATTTTATATTTCTACTCCATCACAAAATTTTAGGTTATTCTCCACTAAAAAACAAAGTTAAAAGACTATAATCCATGACATATATTTCTTATAAAATAGGTAACAAATAAAATAAATAATCAAGCTAGAATTTCTTTATATTTACCATAAGTCGCATTGAATTAAGGTTAGTTAGATGTAAATTTATTCAATATGTTGCTTCTCCATCACCAAATTTCATCTTTCTTCGTCAGTATGCCACAGAGTTAAATGATTATAAAACATAAGAAATGTAAACAATTTCTATATTTTTCTTCTTCTCGTCACAAAAAATTTGGTTTCTTAATCTCTAAGAAACTAACTTAAGAGAATACAAATCAATGACCCATAATTCATACATATGCATAACAATTAAAATTAAATAATCATGCTTTATGTTGTTTCTATTCATCATATTCACAACGACTTATTGTATATGACGTCTAACAAAATTAGATATTTTTCTTCACCATCCCAAATTTTTAATCTTTTTATCACCATTTAATAAAAACATAATAGACTATAGTAGATGTAAAAAATTAATTATATTTTATTTTTCTACTCCATCACAAAATTTTAGGTTATTCGCCACTAAAAAACAAAGTTAAAAGACTATAATCCATGACATATATTTCTTATAAAATAGGTAACAAATAAAATAAATAATCAAGCTAGAATTTATTTATATTTACCATAATTCACATTGAATTATGGCTAATTAGATGTAAATTTATTCAATATGTTTCTTCTCCATCACCAAATTTCATCTTTCTTCGTCAGTAAGCCACAGAGTTAAAGGATTATAAAACATAATAGATGTAAATAATTTCTATATTTTTCTTCTTCTCCGTCGCAAAAAATTTGGTTTCTTAACCTCTAAGAAACTAACTTAAGAGAATACAAATTAATGACCCATAATTCATACATATGCATAACAATTAAAATTAAATAATCATGCTCAATGTTGTTTCTATTCATCGTATTCACAATGACTTATGGTATATGACGTCTAACAATATTAGATATTTTTCTTCACCATCCCAAATTTTTAATCTTTTTATCACCATTTAAAAAAACATAATACACTATAGTAGATGTAAAAAATTAATTATATTTTATATTTCTACTCCATCACAAAATTTTAAGTTTTTCCCCACTAAAAAACAAAGTTAAAAGACTATAATCCATGACATATATTTCTTATAAAATATGTAATAAATAAAATAAATAATAAAGATAGAATTTATTTATATTTACCATAATTCACATTGAATTATGGCTAATTAGATGTAAATTTATTCAATATGTTTCTTCTCCATCACCAAATTTCATCTTTCTTCGTCAGTAAGCCACAGAGTTAATGGATTATAAAACATAATAGATGGAAATAATTTCTATATTTTTCTTCTTCTCCGTCGCAAAAAATTTGGTTTCTTAACCTCTAAGAAACTAACTTAAGAGAATACAAATTAATGACCCATAATTCATACATATGCATAACAATTAAAATTAAATAATCAGGCTTTATGTTGTTTCTATTCATCATATTCACAACGACTTATGGTATATGACGTCTAACAAAATTAGATATTTTTCTTCACCATCCCAAATTTTTAATCTTTTTATCACCATTTAATAAAAACATAATAGACTATAGTAGATGTAAAAAATTAATTATATTTTATTTTTCTACTCCATCACAAAATTTTAGGTTATTCGCCACTAAAAAACAAAGTTAAAAGACTATAATCCATGACATATATTTCTTATAAAATAGGTAATAAATAAAATAAATAATCATGCTAGAATTTATTTATATTTACCATAATTCACATTGAATTATGGTTCATTAGATGTAAATTTATTCAATATGTTTCTTCTCCATCACCAAATTTCATCTTTCTTCGTCAGTAAGCCACAGAGTTAAAGGACTATAAAACATAATAGATGTAAATAATTTCCATATTTTTCTTCTTATCCCTCACAAAAAATTTGGTTTCTTAACCTCTAAGAAACTAAATTAAGAGAATACAAATTAATGACCCATAATTCATACATATGCATAACAATTAAAATTAAATAATCATGATCAATATTGTATATATTCATCGTATTCACATTGACTTATGGTATATGACGTCTAACAATATTAGATATTTTTCTTCACAATCCAAAATTTTTAGTCTTTTTATAACCATTCAATAAAAACATAATAGACTATAGTAGATGTAAAAAATTAATTCTATTTTATTTTTCTACTCCATCACAAAATTTTAAGTTTTTCCCCACTAAAAAACAAAGTTAAAAGACTATAATCCATGACATATATTTCTTATAAAATAGGTAATAAATAAAATAAATAATCATGCTAGAATTTATTTATATTTACCATAATTCACATTGAATTATGGTTTATTAGATGTAAATTTATTCAATATGTTTCTTCTCCACCACCAAATTTCATCTTTCTTCGTCAGTAAGCCACAGAGTTAAAGGATTATAAAACATAATAGATGTAAATAATTTCTATATTTTTCTTCTTCTCCGTCGCAAAAAATTTGGTTTCTTAACCTCTAATAAACTAACTTAAGAGAATACAAATTAATGACCCATAATTCATACATATGCATAACAATTAAAATTAAATAATCATGCTCAATGTTGTTTCTATTCATCGTATTCACAATGACTTATGGTATATGACGTCTAACAATATTAGATATTTTTCTTCACCATCCCAAATTTTTGATCTTTTTATCACCATTTAAAAAAACATAATAGACTATAGTAGATGTAAAAAATTAATTATATTTTATTTTTCTACTCCATCACAAAATTTTAGGTTATTCTCCACTAAAAAACAAAGTTAAAAGACTATAATCCATGACATATATTTCTTATAAAATAGGTAACAAATAAAATAAATAATCAAGCTAGAATTTATTTATATTTACAATAAGTCACATTGAATTAAGGTTAGTTAGATGTAAATTTATTCAATATGTTGCTTCTCCATCACCAAATTTCATCTTTCTTCGTCAGTATGCCACAGAGTTAAAGGATTATAAAACATAAGAAATGTAAACAATTTCTATATTTTTCTTCTTCTCGTCACAAAAAATTTGGTTTCTTAATCTCTAAGAAACTAACTTAAGAGAATACAAATTAATGACCCATAATTCATACATATGCATAACAATTAAAATTAAATAATCATGCTCAATGTTGTTTCTATTCATCGTATTCACAATGACTTATGGTATATGACATCTAACAATATTAGATATTTTTCTTCACAATCCCAAATTTTTAATCTTTTTATCACCATTTAAAAAAAACATAATAGATTATATTAGATGTAAAAAATTAATTATATTTTATTTTTCTACTCCATCATAAAATGTTAAGTTTTACCCACTAAAAAACTAAGTTAAAAGACTATAATCCATGACATATATTTCTTATAAAATAGGTAATAAATAAAATAAATAATCAAGCTAGAATTTATTTATATTAACCATAATTCACATTGAATTATGGCTAATTAGATGTAAATTTATTCAATATGTTTCTTCTCCATCACCAAATTTCATCTTTCTTCGTCAGTAAGCCACAGAGTTATGGGATGATAAAACATAATAGATGTAAATAATTTCTATATTTTTCTTCTTCTCCGTCGCAAAAAATTTGGTTTCTTAACCTCTAAGAAACTAACTTAAGAGAATACAAATTAATGACCCATAATTAATACATATGCATAACAATTAAAATTAAATAATCATGCTCAATGTTGTTTCTATTCATCGTATTCACAATGACTTATGGTATATGACGTCTAACAATATTAGATATTTTTCTTCACCATACCAAATTTTTAATCTTTTTATCACCATTTAAAAAAACATAATACACTATAGTAGATGTAAAAAATTAATTATATTTTATATTTCTACTCCATCACAAAATTTTAAGTTTTTCCCCACTAAAAAACAAAGTTAAAAGACTATAATCCATGACATATATTTCTTATAAAATATGTAATAAATAAAATAAATAATAAAGATATAATTTATTTATATTTACCATAATTCACATTGAATTATGGCTAATTAGATGTAAATTTATTCAATATGTTTCTTCTCCATCACCAAATTTCATCTTTCTTCGTCAGTAAGCCACAGAGTTAATGGATTATAAAACATAATAGATGGAAATAATTTCTATATTTTTCTTCTTCTCCGTCGCAAAAAATTTGGTTTCTTAACCTCTAAGAAACTAACTTAAGAGAATACAAATTAATGACCCATAATTCATACATATGCATAACAATTAAAATTAAATAATCAGGCTTTATGTTGTTTCTATTCATCATATTCACAACGACTTATGGTATATGACGTCTAACAAAATTAGATATTTTTCTTCACCATCCCAAATTTTTAATCTTTTTATCACCATTTAATAAAAACATAATAGACTATAGTAGATGTAAAAAATTAATTATATTTTATTTTTCTACTCCATCACAAAATTTTAGGTTATTCGCCACTAAAAAACAAAGTTAAAAGACTATAATCCATGACATATATTTCTTATAAAATAGGTAATAAATAAAATAAATAATCATGCTAGAATTTATTTATATTTACCATAATTCACATTGAATTATGGTTTATTAGATGTAAATTTATTCAATATGTTTCTTCTCCACCACCAAATTTCATCTTTCTTCGTCAGTAAGCCACAGAGTTAAAGGACTATAAAACATAATAGATGTAAATAATTTCCATATTTTTCTTCTTATCCCTCACAAAAAATTTGGTTTCTTAACCTCTAAGAAACTAACTTAAGAGAATACAAATTAATGACCCATAATTCATACATATGCATAACAATTAAAATTAAATAATCATGATCAATATTGTATATATTCATCGTATTCACATTGACTTATGGTATATGACGTCTAACAATATTAGATATTTTTCTTCACAATCCAAAATTTTTAGTCTTTTTATAACCATTCAATAAAAACATAATAGACTATAGTAGATGTAAAAAATTAATTCTATTTTATTTTTCTACTCCATCACAAAATTTTAAGTTTTTCCCCACTAAAAAACAAAGTTAAAAGACTATAATCCATGACATATATTTCTTATAAAATAGGTAATAAATAAAATAAATAATCAAGCTAGAATTTATTTATATTTACCATAATTCACATTGAATTATGGCTAATTAGATGTAAATTTATTCAATATGTTTCTTCTCCATCACCAAATTTCATCTTTCTTCGTCAGTAAGCCATAGAGTTAAAGGATTATAAAACATAATAGATGTAAATAATTTCTATATTTTTCTTCTTCTCCGTCACAAAAAATTTGGTTTCTTAACCTCTAATAAACTAACTTAAGAGAATACAAATTAATGACCCATAATTCATACATATGCATAACAATTAAAATTAAATAATCATGCTCAATGTTGTTTCTATTCATCGTATTCACAATGACTTATGGTATATGACGTCTAACAATATTAGATATTTTTCTTCACCATCCCAAATTTTTGATCTTTTTATCACCATTTAAAAAAACATAATAGACTATAGTAGATGTAAAAAATTAATTATATTTTATTTTTCTACTCCATCACAAAATTTTAGGTTATTCTCCACTAAAAAACAAAGTTAAAAGACTATAATCCATGACATATATTTCTTATAAAATAGGTAACAAATAAAATAAATAATCAAGCTAGAATTTATTTATATTTACAATAACTCACATTGAATTAAGGTTAGTTACTTGTAAATTTATTCAATATGTTGCTTCTCCATCACCAAATTTCATCTTTCTTCGTCAGTATGCCACAGAGTTAAAGGATTATAAAACATAAGAAATGTAAACAATTTCTATATTTTTCTTCTTCTCGTCACAAAAAATTTGGTTTCTTAATCTCTAAGAAACTAACTTAAGAGAATACAAATTAATGACCCATAATTCATACATATGCATGACAATTAAAATTAAATAATCATGCTTTATGTTGTTTCTATTCATCATATTCACAACGACTTATGGTATATGACATCTAACAAAATTAGATATTTTTCTTCACCATCCCAAATTTTTAATCTTTTTATCACCATTTAATAAAAACATAATAGACTATAGTAGATGTAAAAAATTAATTATATTTTATTTTTCTACTCCATCACAAAATTTTAGGTTATTCGCCACTAAAAAACAAAGTTAAAAGACTATAATCCATGACATATATTTCTTATAAAATAGGTAATAAATAAAATAAATAATCATGCTAGAATTTATTTATATTTACCATAATTCACATTGAATTATGGTTAATTAGATGTAAATTTATTCAATATGTTTCTTCTCCATCACCAAATTTCATCTTTCTTCGTCAGTAAGCCACAGAGTTAAAGGACTATAAAACATAATAGATGTAAATAATTTCCATATTTTTCTTCTTAACCGTCACAAAAAATTTGGTTTCTTAACCTCTAAGAAACTAACTTAAGAGAATACAAATTAATGACCCATAATTCATACATATGCATAACAATTAAAATTAAATAATCATGATCAATATTGTATATATTCATCGTATTCACATTGACTTATGGTATATGACGTCTAACAATATTAGATATTTTTCTTCACAATCCAAAATTTTTAGTCTTTTTATAACCATTCAATTAAAACATAATAGACTATAGTAGATGTAAAATATTAATTCTATTTTATTTTTCTACTCCATCACAAAATTTTAAGTTTTTCCCCACTAAAAAACAAAGTTAAAAGACTATAATCCATGACATATATTTCTTATAAAATAGGTAATAAATAAAATAAATAATCAAGCTAGAATTTATTTATATTTACCATAATTCACATTGAATTATGGCTAATTAGATGTAAATTTATTCAATATGTTTCTTCTCCATCACCAAATTTCATCTTTCTTCGTCAGTAAGCCACAGAGTTAAAGGATTATAAAACATAATAGATGTAAATAATTTCTATATTTTTCTTCTTCTCCGTCGCAAAAAATTTGGTTTCTTAACCTCTAAGAAACTAACTTAAGAGAATACAAATTAATGACCCATAATTCATACATATGCATAACAATTAAAATTAAATAATCATGCTCGATGTTGTTTCTATTCATCGTATTCACAATGACTTATGGTATATGACGTCTAACAATATTAGATATTTTTCTTCACCATCCCAAATTTTTAATCTTTTTATCACCATTTAAAAAAACATAATAGACTATAGTAGATGTAAAAAATTAATTATATTTTATATTTCTACTCCATCACAAAATTTTAAGTTTTTCCCCACTAAAAAACAAAGTTAAAAGACTATAATCCATGACATATATTTCTTATAAAATATGTAATAAATAAAATAAATAATCAAGATAGAATTTATTTATATTTACCATAAATCACATTGAATTATGGCTAATTAGATGTAAATTTATTCAATATGTTTCTTCTCCATCACCAAATTTCATATTTCTTCGTCAGTAAGCCACAGAGTTAATGGATTATAAAACATAATAGATGTAAATAATTTCTATATTTTTCTTCTTCTCCGTCGCAAAAAATTTGTTTTCTTAACCTCTAAGAAACTAACTTAAGAGAATACAAATTAATGACCCATAATTCATACATATGCATAACAATTAAAATTAAATAATCAGGCTTTATGTTGTTTCTATTCATCATATTCACAACGACTTATGGTATATGACGTCTAACAAAATTAGATATTTTTCTTCACCATCCCAAATTTTTAATCTTTTTATCACCATTTAATAAAAACATAATAGACTATAGTAGATGTAAAAAATTAATTATATTTTATTTTTCTACTCCATCACAAAATTTTAGGTTATTCGCCACTAAAAAACAAAGTTAAAAGACTATAATCCATGACATATATTTCTTATAAAATAGGTAATAAATAAAATAAATAATCATGCTAGAATTTATTTATATTTACCATAATTCACATTGAATTATGGCTAATTAGATGTAAATTTATTCAATATGTTTCTTCTCCATCACCAAATTTCATCTTTCTTCGTCAGTAAGCCACAGAGTTAAAGGACTATAAAACATAATAGATGTAAATAATTTCCATATTTTTCTTCTTATCCCTCACAAAAAATTTGGTTTCTTAACCTCTAAGAAACTAACTTAAGAGAATACAAATTAATGACCCATAATTCATACATATGCATAACAATTAAAATTAAATAATCATGATCAATATTGTATATATTCATCGTATTCACATTGACTTATGGTATATGACGTCTAACAATATTAGATATTTTTCTTCACAATCCAAAATTTTTAGTCTTTTTATAACCATTCAATAAAAACATAATAGACTATAGTAGATGTAAAAAATTAATTCTATTTTATTTTTCTACTCCATCACAAAATTTTAAGTTTTTCCCCACTAAAAAACAAAGTTAAAAGACTATAATCCATGACATATATTTCTTATAAAATAGGTAATAAATAAAATAAATAATCAAGCTAGAATTTATTTTTATTTACCATAATTCACATTGAATTATGGCTAATTAGATGTAAATTTATTCAATATGTTTCTTCTCCATCACCAAATTTCATCTTTCTTCGTCAGTAAGCCAAAGAGTTAAAGGATTATAAAACATAATAGATGTAAATAATTTCTATATTTTTCTTCTTCTCCGTCGCAAAAAATTTGGTTTCTTAACCTCTAAGAAACTAACTTAAGAGAATACAAATTAATGACCCATAATTCATACATATGCATAACAATTAAAATTAAATAATCATGCTCAATGTTGTTTCTATTCATCGTATTCACAATGACTTATGGTATATGACGTCTAACAATATTAGATATTTTTCTTCACCATCCCAAATTTTTAATCTTTTTATCACCATTTAAAAAAACATAATAGACTATAGTAGATGTAAAAAATTAATTATATTTTATATTTATACTCCATCACAAAATTTTAGGTTATTCTCCACTAAAAAACAAAGTTAAAAGACTATAATCCATGACATATATTTCTTATAAAATAGGTAACAAATAAAATAAATAATCAAGCTAGAATTTATTTATATTTACCATAAGTCACATTGAATTAAGGTTAGTTAGATGTAAATTTATTCAATATGTTGTTTCTCCATCACCAAATTTCATCTTTCTTCGTCAGTATGCCACAGAGTTAAAGGATTATAAAACATAAGAAATGTAAACAATTTCTATATTTTTCTTCTTCTCGTCACAAAAAATTTGGTTTCTTAATCTCTAAGAAACTAACTTAAGACAATACAAATTAATGACCCATAATTCATACATATGCATAACAATTAAAATTAAATAATCATGCTCAATGTTGTTTCTATTCATCGTATTCACAATGACTTATGGTATATGACATCTAACAATATTAGATATTTTTATTCACAATCCCAAATTTTTAATCTTTTTATCACCATTTAAAAAAAACATAATAGACTATATTAGATGTAAAAAATTAATTATATTTTATTTTTCTACTCCATCATAAAATGTTATGTTTTACCCACTAAAAAACTAAGATAAAAGACTATAATCCATGAAATATATTTCTTATAAAATAGGTAATAAATAAAATAAATAATCAAGCTAGAATTTATTTATATTTACCATAATTCACATTGAATTATGGCTAATTAGATGTAAATTTATTCAATATGTTTCTTCTCCATCACCAAATTTCATCTTTCTTCGTCAGTAAGCCACAGAGTTAATGGATTATAAAACATAATAGATGTAAATAATTTCAATATTTTTCTTCTTCTCCGTCGCAAAAAATTTGGTTTCTTAACCTCTAAGAAACTAACTTAAGAGAATACAAATTAATGATCCATAATTCATACATATGCATAACAATTAAAATTAAATAATCATGATCAATATTGTATATATTCATCGTATTCACATTGACTTATGGTATATGACGTCTAACAATATTAGATATTTTTCTTCACAATCAAAAATTTTTAGTCTTTTTATAACCATTCAATAAAAACATAATAGACTATAGTAGATGTAAAAAATTAATTCTATTTTATTTTTCTACTCCATCACAAAATTTTAAGTTTTTCCCCACTAAAAAACAAAGTTAAAAGACTATAATCCATGACATATATTTCTTATAAAATAGGTAATAAATAAAATAAATAACCAAGCTAGAATTTATTCATATTTACCATAATTCACATTGAATTATGGCTAATTAGATGTAAATTTATTCAATATGTTTCTTCTCCATCACCAAATTTCATCTTTCTTCGTCAGTAAGCCACAGAGTTAAAGGATTATAAAACATAATAGATGTAAATAATTTCTATATTTTTCTTCTTCTCCGTCGCAAAAAATTTGGTTTCTTAACCTCTAAGAAACTAACTTAAGAGAATACAAATTAATGACCCATAATTCATACATATGCATAACAATTAAAATTAAATAATCATGCTCAATGTTGTTTCTATTCATCGTATTCACAATGACTTATGGTATATGACGTCTAACAATATTAGATATTTTTCTTCACCATCCCAAATTTTTAATCTTTTTATCACCATTTAAAAAAACATAATACACTATAGTAGATGTAAAAAATTAATTATATTTTATATTTCTACTCCATCACAAAATTTTAAGTTTTTCCCCACTAAAAAACAAAGTTAAAAGACTATAATCCATGACATATATTTCTTATAAAATAGGTAACAAATAAAATAAATAATCAAGCTAGAATTTATTTATATTTACCATAATTCACATTGAATTAAGGTTAGTTAGATGTAAATTTATTCAATATGTTGTTTCTCCATCACCAAATTTCATCTTTCTTCGTCAGTATGCCACAGAGTTAAAGGATTATAAAACATAAGAAATGTAAACAATTTCTATATTTTTCTTCTTCTCGTCACAAAAAATTTGGTTTCTTAATCTCTAAGAAACTAACTTAAGACAATACAAATTAATGACCCATAATTCATACATATGCATAACAATTAAAATTAAATAATCATGCTCAATGTTGTTTCTATTCATCGTATTCACAATGACTTATGGTATATGACATCTAACAATATTAGATATTTTTATTCACAATCCCAAATTTTTAATCTTTTTATCACCATTTAAAAAAAACATAATAGACTATATTAGATGTAAAAAATTAATTATATTTTATTTTTCTACTCCATCATAAAATGTTAAGTTTTACCCACTAAAAAACTAAGATAAAAGACTATAATCCATGAAATATATTTCTTATAAAATAGGTAATAAATAAAATAAATAATCAAGCTAGAATTTATTTATATTTACCATAATTCACATTGAATTATGGCTAATTAGATGTAAATTTATTCAATATGTTTCTTCTCCATCACCAAATTTCATCTTTCTTCGTCAGTAAGCCACAGAGTTAATGGATTATAAAACATAATAGATGTAAATAATTTCAATATTTTTCTTCTTCTCCGTCGCAAAAAATTTGGTTTCTTAACCTCTAAGAAACTAACTTAAGAGAATACAAATTAATGATCCATAATTCATACATATGCATAACAATTAAAATTAAATAATCATGATCAATATTGTATATATTCATCGTATTCACATTGACTTATGGTATATGACGTCTAACAATATTAGATATTTTTCTTCACAATCAAAAATTTTTAGTCTTTTTATAACCATTCAATAAAAACATAATAGACTATAGTAGATGTAAAAAATTAATTCTATTTTATTTTTCTACTCCATCACAAAATTTTAAGTTTTTCCCCACTAAAAAACAGAGTTAAAAGACTATAATCCATGACATATATTTCTTATAAAATAGGTAATAAATAAAATAAATAACCAAGCTAGAATTTATTCATATTTACCATAATTCACATTGAATTATGGCTAATTAGATGTAAATTTATTCAATATGTTTCTTCTCCATCACCAAATTTCATCTTTCTTCGTCAGTAAGCCACAGAGTTAAAGGATTATAAAACATAATAGATGTAAATAATTTCTATATTTTTCTTCTTCTCCGTCGCAAAAAATTTGGTTTCTTAACCTCTAAGAAACTAACTTAAGAGAATACAAATTAATGACCCATAATTCATACATATGCATAACAATTAAAATTAAATAATCATGCTCAATGTTGTTTCTATTCATCGTATTCACAATGACTTATGGTATATGACGTCTAACAATATTAGATATTTTTCTTCACCATCCCAAATTTTTAATATTTTTATCACCATTTAAAAAAACATAATACACTATAGTAGATGTAAAAAATTAATTATATTTTATATTTCTACTCCATCACAAAATTTTAAGTTTTTCCCCACTAAAAAACAAAGTTAAAAGACTATAATCCATGACATATATTTCTTATAAAATAGGTAACAAATAAAATAAATAATCAAGCTAGAATTTATTTATATTTACCATAAGTCACATTGAATTAAGGTTAGTTAGATGTAAATTTATTCAATATGTTGTTTCTCCATCACCAAATTTCATCTTTCTTCGTCAGTATGCCACAGAGTTAAAGGATTATAAAACATAAGAAATGTAAACAATTTCTATATTTTTCTTCTTCTCGTCACAAAAAATTTGGTTTCTTAATCTCTAAGAAACTAACTTAAGACAATACAAATTAATGACCCATAATTCATACATATGCATAACAATTAAAATTAAATAATCATGCTCAATGTTGTTTCTATTCATCGTATTCACAATGACTTATGGTATATGACGTCTAACAATATTAGATATTTTTCTTCACCATCCCAAATTTTTAATCTTTTTATCACCATTTAAAAAAAAATAATAGACTATAGTAGATGTAAAAAATTAATTATATTTTATATTTCTACTCCATCACAAAATTTTAAGTTTTTCCCCACTAAAAAACAAAGTTAAAAGACTATAATCCATGACATATATTTCTTATAAAATATGTAATAAATAAAATAAATAATCAAGATAGAATTTATTTATATTTACCATAATTCACATTGAATTATGGCTAATTAGATGTAAATTTATTCAATATGTTTCTTCTCCATCACCAAATTTCATCTTTCTTCGTCAGTAAGCCACAGAGTTAATGGATTATAAAACATAATAGATGTAAATAATTTCTATATTTTTCTTCTTCTCCGTCGCAAAAAATTTGGTTTCTTAACCTCTAAGAAACTAACTTAAGAGAATACAAATTAATGACCCATAATTCATACATATGCATAACAATTAAAATTAAATAATCATGCTCAATGTTGTTTCTATTCATCGTATTCACAATGACTTATGGTATATGACGTCTAACAATATTAGATATTTTTCTTCACCATCCCAAATTTTTAATCTTTTTATCACCATTTAAAAAAACATAATAGACTATAGTAGATGTAAAAAATTAATTATATTTTATATTTCTACTCCATCACAAAATTTTAAGTTTTTCCCCACTAAAAAACAAAGTTAAAAGACTATAATCCATGACATATATTTCTTATAAAATAGGTAACAAATAAAATAAATAATCAAGCTAGAATTTATTTATATTTACCATCAGTCACATTGAATTAAGGTTAGTTAGATGTAAATTTATTCAATATGTTGTTTCTCCATCACCAAATTTCATCTTTCTTCGTCAGTATGCCACAGAGTTAAAGGATTATAAAACATAAGAAATGTAAACAATTTCTATATTTTTCTTCTTCTCGTCACAAAAAATTTGGTTTCTTAATCTCTAAGAAACTAACTTAAGACAATACAAATTAATGACCCATAATTCATACATATGCATAACAATTAAAATTAAATAATCATGCTCAATGTTGTTTCTATTCATCGTATTCACAATGACTTATGGTATATGACGTCTAACAATATTAGATATTTTTCTTCACCATCCCAAATTTTTAATCTTTTTATCACCATTTAAAAAAACATAATAGACTATAGTAGATGTAAAAAATTAATTATATTTTATATTTCTACTCCATCACAAAATTTTAAGTTTTTCCCCACTAAAAAACAAAGTTAAAAGACTATAATCCATGACATATATTTCTTATAAAATATGTAATAAATAAAATAAATAATCAAGATAGAATTTATTTATATTTACCATAATTCACATTGAATTATGGCTAATTAGATGTAAATTTATTCAATATGTTTCTTCTCCATCACCAAATTTCATCTTTCTTCGTCAGTAAGCCACAGAGTTAAAGGATTATAAAACATAATAGATGCAAATAATTTCTATATTTTTCTTCTTCTCCGTCCCCGAAATTTTGGTTTCTTAACCTCTAAGAATCTAACTTAAGATAATACAAATTAATGACCCATAATTCTTACATATGCATAACAATTAAAATTAAATAATCAAGCTCAATATTGTTTCTATTCATCGTATTCACATTGACTTATGGTATATGACATCTAAAAATATTAGATGTTTTTCTTCGCCATCCCAAATTTTAAATCTTTTTATCACCATTCAAAAAACATAATAGACTATAGTAGATGTAAAAAATTAATTATATTTTATTTTTCTACTCCATCACAAAAGTTTAAGTTTTTCCCCACTAAAAAACAAAGTTAAAAGACTATAATCCATGACATATATTTCTTATAAAATATGTAATAAATAAAATAAATAATCAAGATAGAATTTATTTATATTTACCATAATTCACATTGAAATATGGTTAATTAGATGTAAATTTATTCAATATGTTTCTTGTCCATCACCAAATTTCATCTTTCTTCGTCAGTAAGCCACAGAGTTAAACGACTATAAAACATAATTGATGTAAACAATTTTTATATTTTTTTCTTCTCCGTCACTAAAATTTTCGTTTCTTAACCTCTAAGAAACTAACTTAAGAGAATACAAATGAATGACCCATAATTTATACACATGCATAACAATTAAAATTAAATAATCAAGCTCAATATTATTTCTATTCATCGTATTCACATTGACTTATGGTATATGACATCTAAAAATAGTAGATATTTTTCTTCACCATCCCAAATTTTTAATCTTTTTATCACTATTCAAAAAATATAATAGACTATAGTAGATGTAAAAAATTAATTATATTTTATTTTTCTACTCCATCACAAAATTTTAGATTATTCTCCACTAAAAAACAAAGTTAAAAGACTATAATCCATGACATATATTTCTTATAAAATAGGTAACAAATAAAATAAATAATCAAGCTAGAATTTATTTATATTTACCATAAGTCACATTCAATTAAGGTTAGTTAGATGTAAATTTATTCAATATGTTGCTTCTCCATCACCAAATTTCATCTTTCTTCGTCAGTATGCCACAGAGTTAAAGGATTATAAAACATAATAAATGTAAACAATTTCTATATTTTTCTTCTTCTCGTTACAAAAAATTTGGTTTCTTAATCTCTAAGAAACTAACTTAAGAGAATACAAATTAATGACCCATAATTCATACATAGGCATAACAATTAAAATTAAATAATCATGATCAATATTGTATATATTCATCGTATTCACGTTGACTTATGGTATATGACGTCTAACAATATTAGATATTTTTCTTCACAATAAAAAATTTTTAGTCTTTTTATAACCATTCAATAAAAACATAATAGACTATAGTAGATGTAAAAAATTAATTCTATTTTATTTTTCTACTCCATCACAAAATTTTAAGTTTTTCCCCACTAAAAAACAAAGTTAAAAGACTATAATCCATGACATATATTTCTTATAAAATAGGTAATAAATAAAATAAATAACCAAGCTAGAATTTATTCATATTTACCATAATTCACATTTAATTATGGCTAATTATATGTAAATTTATTCAATATGTTTCTTCTCCATCACCAAATATCATCTTTCTTCGTCAGTAAGCCACAGAGTTAAAGGATTATAAAACATAATAGATGTAAATAATTTCTATATTTTTCTTCTTCTCCGTCGCAAAAAATTTGGTTTCTTAACCTCTAAGAAACTAACTTAATAGAATACAAATTAATGACCCATAATTCATACATATGCATAACAATTAAAATTAAATAATCATGCTCAATGTTGTTTCTATTCATCGTATTCACAATGACTTATGGTATATGACGTCTAACAATATTAGATATTTTTCTTCACCATCCCAAATTTTTAATCTTTTTATCACCATTTAAAAAAACATAATACACTATAGTAGATGTAAAAAATTAATTATATTTTATATTTCTACTCCATCACAAAATTTTAAGTTTTTCCCCACTAAAAAACAAAGTTAAAAGACTATAATCCATGACATATATTTCTTATAAAATATGTAATAAATAAAATAAATAATCAAGATAGAATTTATTTATATTTACCATAATTTATATTGAATTATGGCTAATTAGATGTAAATTTATTCAATATGTTTCTTCTCCATCACCAAATTTCATCTTTCTTCGTCAGTAAGCCACAGAGTTAAAGGATTATAAAACATAATAGATGTAAATAATTTCTATATTTTTCTTCTTCTCCGTCCCCGAAATTTTGGTTTCTTAACCTCTAAGAATCTAACTTAAGAGAATACAAATTAATCACCCATAATTCATACACATGCATAACAATTAAAATTAAATAATCAAGCTCAATATTGTTTCTATTCATCGTATTCACATTGACTTATGGTATATGACATCTAAAAATAGTAGATATTTTTCTTCACCATCCCAAATTTTTAATCTTTTTATCACTATTCAAAAAATATAATAGACTATAGTAGATGTAAAAAATTAATTAGATTTTATTTTTCTACTCCATCACAAAATTTTAGGTTATTCTCCACTAAAAAACAAAGTTAAAAGACTATAATCCATGACATATATTTCTTATAAAATAGGTAACAAATAAAATAAATAATCAAGCTAGAATTTATTTATATTTACCATAAGTCACATTGAATTAAGGTTAGGTAGATGTAAATTTATTCAATATGTTGCTTCTCCATCACCAAATTTCATCTTTCTTCATCGGTATGCCACAGAGTTAAAGGATTATAAAACATAATAAATGTAAACCATTTCTATATTTTTCTTCTTCTCGTTACAAAAAATTTGGTTTCTTAATCTCTAAGAAACTAACTTAAGAGAATACAAATTAATGACCCATAATTCATATATATGCATAAAAATTAAATTTAAATAATCATGCTCAATGTTGTTTCTATTCATCGTATTCACAATGACTTATGGTATACGACATCTAACAATATTAGATAATTTAATTCACAATCCCAAATTTTTAATATTTTTATCACCATTTAAAAAAACATAATAGACTATAGTAGATGTAAAAAATTAATTATATTTTATTTTTCTACTCCATCAAAAAATTTTAAGTTTTACCCACTAAAAAACTAAGTTAAAAGACTATAATCCATGACATATATTTCTTATAAAATAGGTAATAAATAAAATAAATAATCAAGCTAGAATTTATTCATATTTACCATAATTCACATTGAATTATGGCTAATTATATGTAAATTTATTCAATATGTTTCTTCTCCATCACCAAATTTCATCTTTCTTCGTCAGTAAGCCACAGAGTTAAAGGATTCTAAAACATAATAGATGTAAATAATTTCTATATTTTTCTTCTTCTCCGTCGCAAAAAATTTGGTTTCTTAACCTCTAAGAAACTAACTTAAGAGAATACAAATTAATGACCCATAATTAATACATATGCATAACAATTAAAATTAAATAATCATGCTCAATGTTGTTTCTATTCATCGTATTCACAATGACTTATGGTATATGACGTCTAACAATATTAGATATTTTTCTTCACCATCCCAAATTTTTAATCTTTTTATCACCATTTAAAAAAACATAATAGACTATAGTAGATGTAAAAAATTAATTATATTTTATTTTTCTACTCCATCACAAAATTTTAAGTTTTTCCCCACTAAAAAACAAAGTTAAAACACTATAATCCATGACATATATTTCTTATAAAATATGTAATAAATAAAATAAATAATCAAGATAGAATTTATTTATATTTACCATAATTTATATTGAATTATGGCTAATTAGATGTAAATTTATTCAATATGTTTCTTCTCCATCACCAAATTTCATCTTTCTTCGTCAGTAAGCCACAGAGTTAAAGGATTATAAAACATAATAGATGTAAATAATTTCTATATTTTTCTTCTTCTCCGTCCCCGAAATTTTGGTTTCTTAACCTCTAAGAATCTAACTTAAGAGAATACAAATTAATGACCCATAATTCATACATATGCATAACAATTAAAATTAAATAATCAAGCTCAATATTGTTTCTATTCATCGTATTCACATTGACTTATGGTATATGACATCTAAAAATATTAGATGTTTTTCTTCACCATCCCAAATTTTAAATCTTTTTATCACCATTCAAAAAACATAATAGACTATAGTAGATGTAAAAAATTAATTATATTTTATTTTTCTACTCCATCACAAAAGTTTAAGTTTTTCCCCACTAAAAAACAAAGTTAAAAGACTATAATCCATGACATATATTTCTTATAAAATATGTAATAAATAAAATAAATAATCAAGATAGAATTTATTTATATTTACCATAGTTCACATTGAAATATGGTTAATTAGATGTAAATTTATTCAATATGTTTCTTGTCCATCACCAAATTTCATCTTTCTTCGTCAGTAAGCCACAGAGTTAAACGACTATAAAACATAATTGATGTAAACAATTTTTATATTTTTTTCTTCTCCGTCACTAAAATTTTCGTTTCTTAACCTCTAAGAAACTAACTTAAGAGAATACAAATGAATGACCCATAATTTATACACATGTATAACAATTAAAATTAAATAATCAAGCTCAATATTATTTCTATTCATCGTATTCACATTGACTTATGGTATATGACATCTAAAAATAGTAGATATTTTTCTTCACCATCCCAAATTTTTAATCTTTTTATCACTATTCAAAAAATATAATAGACTATAGTAGATGTAAAAAATTAATTATATTTTATTTTTCTACTCCATCACAAAATTTTAGGTTATTCTCCACTAAAAAACAAAGTTAAAAGACTATAATCCATGACATATATTTCTTATAAAATAGGTAACAAATAAAATAAATAATCAAGCTAGAATTTATTTATATTTACCATAAGTCACATTGAATTAAGGTTAGGTAGATGTAAATTTATTCAATATGTTGCTTCTCCATCACCAAATTTCATCTTTCTTCATCGGTATGCCACAGAGTTAAAGGATTATAAAACATAATAAATGTAAACAATTTCTATATTTTTCTTCTTCTCGTTACAAAAAATTTCGTTTCTTAATCTCTAAGAAACTAACTTAAGAGAATACAAATTAATGACCCATAATTCATATATATGCATAAAAATTAAATTTAAATAATCATGCTCAATGTTGTTTCTATTCATCGTATTCACAATGACTTATGGTATACGACATCTAACAATATTAGATAATTTAATTCACAATCCCAAATTTTTAATCTTTTTATCACCATTTAAAAAAACATAATAGACTATAGTATATGTAAAAAATTAATTATATTTTATTTTTCTACTCCATCAAAAAATTTTAAGTTTTACCCACTAAAAAACTAAGTTAAAAGACTATAATCCATGACATATATTTCTTATAAAATAGGTAATAAATAAAATAAATAATCAAGCTAGAATTTATTCATATTTACCATAATTCACATTGAATTATGGCTAATTATATGTAAATTTATTCAATATGTTTCTTCTCCATCACCAAATTTCATCTTTCTTCGTCAGTAAGCCACAGAGTTAAAGGATTCTAAAACATAATAGATGTAAATAATTTCTATATTTTTCTTCTTCTCCGTCGCAAAAAATTTGGTTTCTTAACCTCTAAGAAACTAACTTAAGAGAATACAAATTAATGACCCATAATTAATACATATGCATAACAATTAAAATTAAATAATCATGCTCAATGTTGTTTCTATTCATCGTATTCACAATGACTTATGGTATATGACGTCTAACAATATTAGATATTTTTCTTCACCATCCTAAATTTTTAATCTTTTTATCACCATTTAAAAAAACATAATAGACTATAGTAGATGTAAAAAATTAATTATATTTTATTTTTCTACTCCATCACAAAATTTTAAGTTTTTCCCCACTAAAAAACAAAGTTATAACACTATAATCCATGACATATATTTCTTATAAAATATGTAATAAATAAAATAAATAATCAAGATAGAATTTATTTATATTTACCGTAATTTATATTGAATTATGGCTAATTAGATGTAAATTTATTCAATATGTTTCTTCTCCATCACCAAATTTCATCTTTCTTCGTCAGTAAGCCACAGAGTTAAAGGATTATAAAACATAATAGATGTAAATAATTTCTATATTTTTCTTCTTCTCCGTCCCCGAAATTTTGGTTTCTTAACCTCTAAGAATCTAACTTAAGAGAATACAAATTAATGACCCATAATTCATACATATGCATAACAATTAAAATTAAATAATCAAGCTCAATATTGTTTCTATTCATCGTATTCACATTGACTTATGGTATATGACATCTAAAAATATTAGATGTTTTTCTTCACCATCCCAAATTTTAAATCTTTTTATCACCATTCAAAAAACATAATAGACTATAGTAGATGTAAAAAATTAATTATATTTTATTTTTCTACTCCATCACAAAAGTTTAAGTTTTTCCCCACTAAAAAACAAAGTTAAAAGACTATAATCCATGACATATATTTCTTATAAAATATGTAATAAATAAAATAAATAATCAAGATAGAATTTATTTATATTTACCATAATTCACATTGAAATATGGTTAATTAGATGTAAATTTATTCAATATGTTTCTTGTCCATCACCAAATTTCATCTTTCTTCGTCAGTAAGCCACAGAGTTAAACGACTATAAAACATAATTGATGTAAACAATTTTTATATTTTTTTCTTCTCCGTCACTAAAATTTTCGTTTCTTAACCTCTAAGAAACTAACTTAAGAGAATACAAATGAATGACCCATAATTTATACACATGTATAACAATTAAAATTAAATAATCAAGCTCAATATTATTTCTATTCATCGTATTCACATTGACTTATGGTATATGACATCTAAAAATAGTAGATATTTTTCTTCACCATCCCAAATTTTTAATCTTTTTATCACTATTCAAAAAATATAATAGACTATAGTAGATGTAAAAAATTAATTATATTTTATTTTTCTACTCCATCACAAAATTTTAGGTTATTCTCCACTAAAAAACAAAGTTAAAAGACTATAATCCATGACATATATTTCTTATAAAATAGGTAACAAATAAAATAAATAATCAAGCTAGAATTTATTTATATTTACCATAAGTCACATTGAATTAAGGTTAGGTAGATGTAAATTTATTCAATATGTTGCTTCTCCATCACCAAATTTCATCTTTCTTCATCGGTATGCCACAGAGTTAAAGGATTATAAAACATAATAAATGTAAACAATTTCTATATTTTTCTTCTTCTCGTTACAAAAAATTTCGTTTCTTAATCTCTAAGAAACTAACTTAAGAGAATACAAATTAATGACCCATAATTCATATATATGCATAAAAATTAAATTTAAATAATCATGCTCAATGTTGTTTCTATTCATCGTATTCACAATGACTTATGGTATACGACATCTAACAATATTAGATAATTTAATTCACAATCCCAAATTTTTAATCTTTTTATCACCATTTAAAAAAACATAATAGACTATAGTATATGTAAAAAATTAATTATATTTTATTTTTCTACTCCATCAAAAAATTTTAAGTTTTACCCACTAAAAAACTAAGTTAAAAGACTATAATCCATGACATATATTTCTTATAAAATAGGTAATAAATAAAATAAATAATCAAGCTAGAATTTATTCATATTTACCATAATTCACATTGAATTATGGCTAATTATATGTAAATTTATTCAATATGTTTCTTCTCCATCACCAAATTTCATCTTTCTTCGTCAGTAAGCCACAGAGTTAAAGGATTCTAAAACATAATAGATGTAAATAATTTCTATATTTTTCTTCTTCTCCGTCGCAAAAAATTTGGTTTCTTAACCTCTAAGAAACTAACTTAAGAGAATACAAATTAATGACCCATAATTAATACATATGCATAACAATTAAAATTAAATAATCATGCTCAATGTTGTTTCTATTCATCTTATTCACAATGACTTATGGTATATGACGTCTAACAATATTAGATATTTTTCTTCACCATCCTAAATTTTTAATCTTTTTATCACCATTTAAAAAATCATAATAGACTATAGTAGATGTAAAAAATTAATTATATTTTATTTTTCTACTCCATCACAAAATTTTAAGTTTTTCCCCACTAAAAAACAAAGTTAAAACACTATAATCCATGACATATATTTCTTATAAAATATGTAATAAATAAAATAAATAATCAAGATAGAATTTATTTATATTTACCATAATTTATATTGAATTATGGCTAATTAGATGTAAATTTATTCAATATGTTTCTTCTCCATCACCAAATTTCATCTTTCTTCGTCAGTAAGCCACAGAGTTAAAGGATTATAAAACATAATAGATGTAAATAATTTCTATATTTTTCTTCTTCTCCGTCCCCGAAATTTTGGTTTCTTAACCTCTAAGAATCTAACTTAAGAGAATACAAATTAATGACCCATAATTCATACATATGCATAACAATTAAAATTAAATAATCAAGCTCAATATTGTTTCTATTCATCGTATTCACATTGACTTATGGTATATGACATCTAAAAATATTAGATGTTTTTCTTCACCATCCCAAATTTTAAATCTTTTTATCACCATTCAAAAAACATAATAGACTATAGTAGATGTAAAAAATTAATTATATTTTATTTTTCTACTCCATCACAAAAGTTTAAGTTTTTCCCCACTAAAAAACAAAGTTAAAAGACTATAATCCATGACATATATTTCTTATAAAATATGTAATAAATAAAATAAATAATCAAGATAGAATTTATTTATATTTACCATAATTCACATTGAAATATGGTTAATTAGATGTAAATTTATTCAATATGTTTCTTGTCCATCACCAAATTTCATCTTTCTTCGTCAGTAAGCCACAGAGTTAAACGACTATAAAACATAATTGATGTAAACAATTTTTATATTTTTTTCTTCTCCGTCACTAAAATTTTCGTTTCTTAACCTCTAAGAAACTAACTTAAGAGAATACAAATGAATGACCCATAATTTATACACATGTATAACAATTAAAATTAAATAATCAAGCTCAATATTATTTCTATTCATCGTATTCACATTGACTTATGGTATATGACATCTAAAAATAGTAGATATTTTTCTTCACCATCCCAAATTTTTAATCTTTTTATCACTATTCAAAAAATATAATAGACTATAGTAGATGTAAATAATTAATTATATTTTATTTTTCTACTCCATCACAAAATTTTAGGTTATTCTCCACTAAAAAACAAAGTTAAAAGACTATAATCCATGACATATATTTCTTATAAAATAGGTAACAAATAAAATAAATAATCAAGCTAGAATTTATTTATATTTACCATAAGTCACATTGAATTAAGGTTAGGTAGATGTAAATTTATTCAATATGTTGCTTCTCCATCACCAAATTTCATCTTTCTTCATCGGTATGCCACAGAGTTAAAGGATTATAAAACATAATAAATGTAAACAATTTCTATATTTTTCTTCTTCTCGTTACAAAAAATTTCGTTTCTTAATCTCTAAGAAACTAACTTAAGAGAATACAAATTAATGACCCATAATTCATATATATGCATAAAAATTAAATTTAAATAATCATGCTCAATGTTGTTTCTATTCATCGTATTCACAATGACTTATGGTATACGACATCTAACAATATTAGATAATTTAATTCACAATCCCAAATTTTTAATCTTTTTATCACCATTTAAAAAAACATAATAGACTATAGTATATGTAAAAAATTAATTATATTTTATTTTTCTACTCCATCAAAAAATTTTAAGTTTTACCCACTAAAAAACTAAGTTAAAAGACTATAATCCATGACATATATTTCTTATAAAATAGGTAATAAATAAAATAAATAATCAAGCTAGAATTTATTCATATTTACCATAATTCACATTGAATTATGGCTAATTATATGTAAATTTATTCAATATGTTTCTTCTCCATCACCAAATTTCATCTTTCTTCGTCAGTAAGCCACAGAGTTAAAGGATTCTAAAACATAATAGATGTAAATAATTTCTATATTTTTCTTCTTCTCCGTCGCAAAAAATTTGGTTTCTTAACCTCTAAGAAACTAACTTAAGAGAATACAAATTAATGACCCATAATTAATACATATGCATAACAATTAAAATTAAATAATCATGCTCAATGTTGTTTCTATTCATCGTATTCACAATGACTTATGGTATATGACGTCTAACAATATTAGATATTTTTCTTCACCATCCTAAATTTTTAATCTTTTTATCACCATTTAAAAAAACATAATAGACTATAGTAGATGTAAAAAATTAATTATATTTTATTTTTCTACTCCATCACAAAATTTTAAGTTTTTCCCCACTAAAAAACAAAGTTATAACACTATAATCCATGACATATATTTCTTATAAAATATGTAATAAATAAAATAAATAATCAAGATAGAATTTATTTATATTTACCATAATTTATATTGAATTATGGCTAATTAGATGTAAATTTATTCAATATGTTTCTTCTCCATCACCAAATTTCATCTTTCTTCGTCAGTAAGCCACAGAGTTAAAGGATTATAAAACATAATAGATGTAAATAATTTCTATATTTTTCTTCTTCTCCGTCCCCGAAATTTTGGTTTATTAACCTCTAAGAATCTAACTTAAGAGAATACAAATTAATGACCCATAATTCATACATATGCATAACAATTAAAATTAAATAATCAAGCTCAATATTGTTTCTATTCATCGTATTCACATTGACTTATGGTATATGACATCTAAAAATATTAGATGTTTTTCTTCACCATCCCAAATTTTGAATCTTTTTATCACCATTCAAAAAACATAATAGACTATAGTAGATGTAAAAAATTAAATATATTTTATTTTTCTACTCCATCAAAAAAGTTTAAGTTTTTCCCCACTAAAAAACAAAGTTAAAAGACTATAATCCATGACATATATTTCTTATAAAATATGTAATAAATAAAACAAATAATCAAGATAGAATTTATTTATATTTACCATAATTCACATTGAAATATGGTTAATTAGATGTAAATTTATTCAATATGTTTCTTGTCCATCACCAAATTTCATCTTTCTTCGTCAGTAAGCCACAGAGTTAAAAGACTATAAAACATTATTGATGTAAACAATTTTTATATTTTTTTCTTCTCCGTCACTAAAATTTTCGTTTCTTAACCTCTAAGAAACTAACTTAAGAGAATACAAATGAATGACCCATAATTTATACACATGCATAACAATTAAAATTAAATAATCAAGCTCAATATTATTTCTATTCATTGTATTCACATTGACTTATGGTATATGACATCTAAAAATAGTAGATATTTTTCTTCACCATCCCAAATTTTTAATATTTTTATCACTATTCAAAAAATATAATAGACTATAGTAGATGTAAAAAATTAATTATATTTTATTTTTCTCTTCCATCATAAAATTTTAGGTTATTCTCCACTAAAAAACAAAGTTAAAAGACTATAATCCATGACATATATTTCTTATAAAATAGGTAACAAATAAAATAAATAATCAAGCTAGAATTTATTTATATTTACCATAAGTCACATTGAATTAAGGTTAGTTAGATGTAAATTTATTCAATATGTTGCTTCTCCATCACCAAATTTCATCTTTCTTCGTCAGTATGCCACAAAGTTAAAGGATTATAAAACATAATAAATGTAAACAATTTCTATATTTTTCTTCTTCTCGTTACAAAAAAATTCGTTTCTTAATCTCTAAGAAACAAACTTAAGAGAATACAAATTAATGACCCATAATTCATATATATGCATAACAATTAAACATAAATAATCATGCTCAATGTTGTTTCTATTCATCGTATTCACAATGACTTATGGTATACGACATCTAACAATATTAGATAATTTAATTCACAATCCCAAATTTTTAATCTTTTTATCACCATTTAAAAAAACATAATAGACTATAGTAGATGTAAAAAATTAATTATATTTTATTTTTCTACTCCATCAAAAAATTTTAAGTTTTACCCACTAAAAAACTAAGCTAAAAGACTATAATCCATGACATATATTTCTTATAAAATAGGTAATAAATAAAATAAATAATCAAGCTAGAATTTATTCATATTTACCATAATTCACATTGAATTATGGCTAATTAGATGTAAATTTATTCAATATGTTTCTTCTCCATCACCAAATTTTATCTTTCTTCGTCAGTAAGCCACAGAGTTAAAGGACTATAAAACATAATAGATGTAAATAATTTCAATATTTTTCTTCTTCTCCGTCACAAAAAATTTGGTTTCTTAACCTCTAAGAAACTAACTTAAGAGAATACAAATTAATGACCCATAATTCATACATATGCATAAAAATTAAAATTAAATAATCATGATCAATATTGTATATATTCATCGTATTCACATTGACTTATGGTATATGACGTCTAACAATATTAGATATTTTTCTTCACAATCCCAAATTTTTAGTCTTTTTATAACCATTCAATAAAAACATAATAGACTATAGTAGATGTAAAAAATTAATTATATTTTATTTTTCTATTCCATCACAAAATTATAGGTTATTCTCCACTAAAAAACAAAGTTAAAAGACTATAATCCATGACATATATTTCTTATAAAATAGGTAATAAATAAAATAAATAATCAAGCTAGAATTTATTTATATTTACCATAATTCACATTGAATTATGGATAATTAGATGTAAATTTATTCAATATGTTTCTTCTCCATCACCAAATTTCATCTTTCTTCATCAGTAAGCCACAGAGTTAAAGGATTCTAAAACATAATAGATGTAAATAATTTCTATATTTTTCTTCTTCTCCGTCGCAAAAAATTTGGTTTCTTAACCTCTAAGAAACTAACTTAAGAGAATACAAATTAATGCCCCATAATTAATACATATGCATAACAATTAAAATTAAATAATCATGCTCAATGTTGTTTCTATTCATCGTATTCACAATGACTTATGGTATATGACGTCTAACAATATTAGATATTTTTCTTCACCATCCCAAATTTTTAATCTTTTTATCACCATTTAAAAAAACATAATAGACTATAGTAGATGTAAAAAATTAATTATATTTTATTTTTCTACTCCATCACAAAATTTTAAGTTTTTCCCCACTAAAAAACAAAGTTAAAAGACTATAATCCATGACACATATTTCTTATAAAATATGTAATAAATAAAATAAATAATCAAGATAGAATTTATTTATATTTACCATAATTCACATTGAATTATGGCTAATTAGATGCAAATTTGTTCAATATGTTTCTTCTCCATCACCAAATTTCATCTTTCTTCGTCAGTAAGCCACATAGTTAAAGATCTATAAAACATAATTGATGTAAACAATTTCTATATTTTTCTTTTTCTCCGTCACAAAAAATTTGGTTTTTTAACCTTTAAGAAACTAACTTAAGAGAGTAAAAATTAATGACCCATAATTCATACATATGCATAACAATTAAAATTAAATAATCATGCTCAATGTTGTTTCTATTCATCGTATTCACAATGACTTATGGTATATGACGTCTAACAATATTAGATATTTTTCTTCACCATCCCAAATTTTTAATCTTTTTATCACCATTCAATAAAAACACAATAGACTATAGTAGATGTGAAAAATTAATTATATTTTAATTTTCTACTCCATCACAAAATTTTAGGTTATTCGCCACTAAAAAACAAAGTTAAAAGACTATAATCCATGACCTATATTTCTTATAAAGTAGGTAATAAATAAAATAAATAATCAAGCTAGAATTTATTTATATTTACCATAATTCACATTGAATTATGGTTAATTATATGTAAATTTATTCAATGTGTTTCTTCTCCATCACCAAATTTCATCTTTCTTCATCAGTAGGCCACATAGTTAAAGGACTATAAAGCATAATTGATGTAAACAATTTCTATATTTTTCTTCTTCTCCGTCACAAAAAGTTTGGTTTCTTAACCTTTAAGAAACTAACTTAAGAGAATACAAATTAATGACCCATAATTCATACATATGCATAACAATTAAAATTAAATAATCAAGCTCAATATTGTTTATATTCATCGTATTCACATTGACTTATGGTATATGACATCTAAAAATATTAGATATTTTTCTTCACCATCCCAAATTTTTATTCTTTTTATAACCATTCAATAAAAACATAATAGACTATAGTAGATGTAAAAATTTAATTATATTTTATTTTTCTACTCCATCACAAAATTTTAAGTTTTTCCCCACTAAAAAACAAAGTTAAAAGACTATAATCCATGACATATATTTCTTATAAAATATGTAATAAATAAAATAAATAATCAAGATAGAATTTATTTATATTTACCATAATTCACATTGAATTATGGCTAATTAGACGTAAATTTATTCAATATGTTTCTTCTCCATCACCAAACTTCATCTTTCTTCATCAGTAAGCCACAGAGTTAAAGGACTATAAAACATAATTGATGTAAACAATTTCTATATTTTTCTTTTTCTCCGTCACAAAAAATTTGGTTTTTTAACCTTTAAGAAACTAACTTAAGAGAGTACAAATTAATGACCCATAATTCATACATATGCATAACAATTAAAATTAAATAATCATGCTCAATGTTGTTTCTATTCATCGTATTCACAATGACTTATGGTATATGACGTCTAACAATATTAGATATTTTCCTTCACCATCCCAAATTTTTAATCTTTTTATCACCATTCAATAAAAACATAATAGACTATAGTAGATGTGAAAAATTAATTATATTTTAATTTTCTACTCCATCACAAAATTTTAAGTTTTTCCCCACTAAAAAACAAAGTTAAAAGACTATAATCCATGACATATATTTCTTATAAAATAGGTAACAAATAAAATAAATAATCAAGCTAGAATTTATTTATATTTACCATAAGTCACATTGAATTAAGGTTAGTTAGATGTAAATTTATTCAATATGTTGCTTCTCCATCACCAAATTTCATCTTTCTTCGTCAGTATGCCACAAAGTTAAAGGATTATAAAACATAATAAATGTAAACAATTTCTATATTTTTCTTCTTCTCGTTACAAAAAAATTCGTTTCTTAATCTCTAAGAAACTAACTTAAGAGAATACAAATTAATGACCCATAATTCATATATATGCATAACAATTAAACTTAAATAATCATGCTCAATGTTGTTTCTATTCATCGTATTCACAATGACTTATGGTATACGACATCTAACAATATTAGATAATTTAATTCACAATCCCAAATTTTTAATCTTTTTATCACCATTTAAAAAAACATAATAGACTATAGTAGATGTAAAAAATTAATTATATTTTATTTTTCTACTCCATCAAAAAATTTTAAGTTTTACCCACTAAAAAACTAAGCTAAAAGACTATAATCCATGACATATATTTCTTATAAAATAGGTAATAAATAAAATAAATAATCAAGATAGAATTTATTTATATTTACCATAATTCACATTGAATTATGGCTAATTAGACGTAAATTTATTCAATATGTTTCTTCTCCATCACCAAATTTCATCTTTCTTCGTCAGTAAGCCACAGAGTTAAAGGACTATAAAACATAATTGATGTAAACAATTTCTATATTTTTCTTTTTCTCCGTCACAAAAAATTTGGTTTTTTAACCTTTAAGAAACTAACTTAAGAGAGTACAAATTAATGACCCATAATTCATACATATGCATAACAATTAAAATTAAATAATCATGCTCAATGTTGTTTCTATTCATCGTATTCACAATGACTTATGGTATATGACGTCTAACAATATTAGATATTTTCCTTCACCATCCCAAATTTTTAATCTTTTTATCACCATTCAATAAAAACATAATAGACTATAGTAGATGTGAAAAATTAATTATATTTTAATTTTCTACTCCATCACAAAATTTTAGGTTATTCGCCACTAAAAAACAAAGTTAAAAGACTATAATCCAGGACCTATATTTCTTATAAAGTAGGTAATAAATAAAATAAATAATCAAGCTAGAATTTATTTATATTTACCATAATTCACATTGAATTATGGTTAATTATATGTAAATTTATTCAATGTGTTTCTTCTCCATCACCAAATTTCATCTTTCTTCGTCAGTAAGCCACATAGTTAAAGGACTATAAAGCATAATTGATGTAAACAATCTCTATATTTTTCTTCTTCTCCGTCACAAAAAGTTTGGTTTCTTAACCTTTAAGAAACTAACTTAAGAGAATACAAATTAATGACCCATAATTCATACATATGCATAACAATTAAAATTAAATAATCAAGCTCAATATTGTTTATATTCATCGTATTCACATTGACTTATGGTATATGACGTCTAAAAATATTAGATATTTTTCTTCACCATCCCAAATTTTTATTCTTTTTATAACCATTTAAAAAAACATAATAGACTATAGTAGATGTAAAAAATTAATTATATTTTATTTTTCTACTCCATCACAAAATTTTAAGTTTTTCCCCACTAAAAAACAAAGTTAAAAGACTATAATCCATGACATATATTTCTTATAAAATATGTAATAAATAAAATAAATAATCAAGATAGAATTTATTTATATTTACCATAATTCACAGTGAATTATGGCTAATTAGATGTAAATTTATTCAATATGTTTCTTCTCCATCACCAAATTTCATCTTTCTTCGTCAGTAAGCCACAGAGTTAAAGGACTATAAAACATAATTGATGTAAACAATTTCTATATTTTCCTTTTTCTCCGTCACAAAAAATTTGGTTTTTTAACCTTTAAGAAACTAACATAAGAGAGTACAAATTAATGACCCATAATTCATACATATGCATAACAATTAAAATTAAATAATCATGCTCAATGTTGTTTCTATTCATCGTATTCACAATGACTTATGGTATATGACGTCTAACAATATTAGATATTTTCCTTCACCATCCCAAATTTTTAATCTTTTTATCACCATTCAATAAAAACATAATAGACTATAGTAGATGTAAAAAATTAATTATATTTTAATTTTCTACTCCATCACAAAATTTTAGGTTATTCGCCACTAAAAAACAAAGTTAAAAGACTATAATCCATGACATATATTTCTTATAAAATATGTAATAAATAAAATAAATAATCAAGATAGAATTTATTTATATTTACCATAATTCACATTGAATTATGGCTAATTAGATGTAAATTTATTCAATATGTTTCTTCTCCATCACCAAATTTCATCTTTCTTCGTCAGTAAGCCACAGAGTTAAAGGACTATAAAACATAATTGATGTAAACAATTTCTATATTTTTCTTTTTCTCCGTCACAAAAAATTTGGTTTTTTAACCTTTAAGAAACTAACTTAAGAGAGTACAAATTAATGACCCATAATTCATACATATGCATAACAATTAAAATTAAATAATCATGCTCAATGTTGTTTCTATTCATCGTATTCACAATGACTTATGGTATATGACGTCTAACAATATTAGATATTTTCCTTCACCATCCCAAATTTTTAATCTTTTTATCACCATTCAATAAAAACATAATAGACTATAGTAGATGTGAAAAATTAATTATATTTTAATTTTCTACTCCATCACAAAATTTTAGGTTATTCGCCACTAAAAAACAAAGTTAAAAGACTATAATCCAGGACCTATATTTCTTATAAAGTAGGTAATAAATAAAATAAATAATCAAGCTAGAATTTATTTATATTTACCATAATTCACATTGAATTATGGTTAATTATATGTAAATTTATTCAATGTGTTTCTTCTCCATCACCAAATTTCATCTTTCTTCGTCAGTAAGCCACATAGTTAAAGGACTATAAAGCATAATTGATGTAAACAATCTCTATATTTTTCTTCTTCTCCGTCACAAAAAGTTTGGTTTCTTAACCTTTAAGAAACTAACTTAAGAGAATACAAATTAATGACCCATAATTCATACATATGCATAACAATTAAAATTAAATAATCAAGCTCAATATTGTTTATATTCATCGTATTCACATTGACTTATGGTATATGACATCTAAAAATATTAGATATTTTTCTTCACCATCCCAAATTTTATTCTTTTTATAACCATTCAATAAAAACATAATAGACTATAGTAGATGTAAAAATTTAATTATATTTTATTTTTCTACTCCATCACAAAATTTTAAGTTTTTCCCCACTAAAAAACAAAGTTAAAAGACTATAATCCATGACATATATTTCTTATAAAATATGTAATAAATAAAATAAATAATCAAGATAGAATTTATTTATATTTACCATAATTCACATTGAATTATGGCTAATTAGATGTAAATTTATTCAATATGCTTCTTCTCCATCACCAAATTTCATCTTTCTTCGTCAGTAAGCCACAGAGTTAAAGGACTATAAAACATAATTGATGTAAACAATTTCTATATTTTCCTTTTTCTCCGTCACAAAAAATTTGGTTTTTTAACCTTTAAGAAACTAACTTAAGAGAGTACAAATTAATGACACATAATTCATACATATGCATAACAATTAAAATTAAATAATCATGCTCAATGTTGTTTCTATTCATCGTATTCACAATGACTTATGGTATATGACGTCTAACAATATTAGATATTTTCCTTCACCATCCCAAATTTTTAATCTTTTTATCACCATTCAATAAAAACATAATAGACTATAGTAGATGTAAAAAATTAATTATATTTTAATTTTCTACTCCATCACAAAATTTTAGGTTATTCGCCACTAAAAAACAAAGTTAAAAGACTATAATCCATGACATATATTTCTTATAAAGTAGGTAATAAATAAAATAAATAATCAAGCTAGAATTTATTTATATTTACCATAATTCACATTGAAATATGGTTAATTAGCTGTAAATTTATTCAATATGTTTCTTCTCCATCACCAAATTTCATCTTTCTTCGTCAGTAAGCCACAGAGTTAAAAGACTATAAAACATAATTGATGTAAACCATTTTTATTTTTTTTTCTTCTCCGTCACTAAAATTTTGGTTTCTTAACCTCTAAGAAACTAACTTAAGAGAATACAAATGAATGACCCATAATTTATACACATGCATAACAATTAAAATTAAATAATCAAGCTCAATATTATTTATATTCATCGTATTCACATTGACTTATGGAATATGACATCTAAAAATATTGGATATTTTTCTTCACCATCCCAAATTTTTAATCTTTTTATCACTATTCAAAAAATATAATAGACTATAGTAGATGTAAAAATTAATTATATTTTATTTTTCTACTCTATCACAAAATTTTAGGTTATTCTCCACTAAATAACAAAGTTAAAAGACTATAATCCATGACATATATTTCTTATAAAATAGGTAACAAATAAAATAAATAATCAAGCTAGAATTTATTTTATATTTACCATAATTCACATTGAATTAAGGTTAATTAGATGTAAATTTATTCGATATGTTGCTTCTCCATCACCAAATTTCATCTTTCTTCGTCAGTATGCCACAGAGTTAAAGGATTATAAAACATAATAAATGTAAACAATTTCTATATTTTCCTTTTTCTCCGTCACAAAAAATTTGGTTTTTTAACCTTTAAGAAACTAACTTAAGAGAGTACAAATTAATGACCCATAATTCATACATATGCATAACAATTAAAATTAAATAATCATGCTCAATGTTGTTTCTATTCATCGTATTCACAATGACTTATGGTATATGACGTCTAACAATATTAGATATTTTCCTTCACCATCCCAAATTTTTAATCTTTTTATCACCATTCAATAAAAACATAATAGACTATAGTAGATGTAAAAAATTAATTATATTTTAATTTTCTACTCCATCACAAAATTTTAGGTTATTCGCCACTAAAAAACAAAGTTAAAAGACTATAATCCATGACATATATTTCTTATAAAGTAGGTAATAAATAAAATAAATAATCAAGCTAGAATTTATTTATATTTACCATAATTCACATTGAATTATGGTTAATTAGATGTAAATTTATTCAATGCGTTTCTTCTCCATCACCAAATTTCATCTTTCTTCGTCAGTAAGCCACATAGTTAAAGGACTATAAAGCATAATTGATGTAAACAATTTCTATATTTTTCTTCTTCTCCGTCACAAAAAGTTTGGTTTCTTAACCTTTAAGAAACTAACTTAAGATAATACAAATTAATGACCCATAATTCATACATATGCATAACAATTAAAATTAAATAATCAAGCTCAATATTGTTTATATTCATCGTATTCACATTGACTTATGGTATATGACATCTAAAAATATTAGATATTTTTCTTCACCATCCCAAATTTTTATTCTTTTTATAACCATTCAATAAAAACATAATAGACTATAGTAGATGTAAAAATTTAATTATATTTTATTTTTCTACTCCATCACAAAATTTTAAGTTTTTCACCACTAAAAAACAAAGTTAAAAGACTATAATCCATGACATATATTTCTTATAAAATATGTAATAAATAAAATAAATAATCAAGATAGAATTTATTTATATTTACCATAATTCACATTGAATTATGGCTAATTAGATGTAAATTTATTCAATATGTTTCTTCTCCATCACCAAATTTCATCTTTCTTCGTCAGTAAGCCACAGAGTTAAAGGACTATAAAACATAATTGATGTAAACAATTTCTATATTTTTCTTTTTCTCCGTCACAAAAAATTTGGTTTTTTAACCTTTAAGAAACTAACTTAAGAGAGTACAAATTAATGACCCATAATTCATACATATGCATAACAATTAAAATTAAATAATCATGCTCAATGTTGTTTCTATTCATCGTATTCACAATGACTTATGGTATATGACGTCTAACAATATTAGATATTTTCCTTCACCATCCCAAATTTTTAATCTTTTTATCACCATTCAATAAAAACATAATAGACTATAGTAGATGTAAAAAATTAATTATATTTTAATTTTCTACTCCATCACAAAATTTTAGGTTATTCGCCACTAAAAAACAAAGTTAAAAGACTATAATCCATGACATATATTTCTTATAAAGTAGGTAATAAATAAAATAAATAATCAAGCTAGAATTTATTTATATTTACCATAATTCACATTGAATTATGGTTAATTAGATGTAAATTTATTCAATGTGTTTCTTCTCCATCACCAAATTTCATCTTTCTTCGTCAGTAAGCCACATAGTTAAAGGACTATAAAGCATAATTGATGTAAACAATTTCTATATTTTTCTTCTTCTCCGTCACAAAAAGTTTGGTTTCTTAACCTTTAAGAAACTAACTTAAGATAATACAAATTAATGACCCATAATTCATACATATGCATAACAATTAAAATTAAATAATCAAGCTCAATATTGTTTATATTCATCGTATTCACATTGACTTATGGTATATGACATCTAAAAATATTAGATATTTTTCTTCACCATCCCAAATTTTTATTCTTTTTATAACCATTCAATAAAAACATAATAGACTATAGTAGATGTAAAAATTTAATTATATTTTATTTTTCTACTCCATCACAAAATTTTAAGTTTTTCACCACTAAAAAACAAAGTTAAAAGACTATAATCCATGACATATATTTCTTATAAAATATGTAATAAATAAAATAAATAATCAAGATAGAATTTATTTATATTTACCATAATTCACATTGAATTATGGCTAATTAGATGTAAATTTATTCAATATGTTTCTTCTCCATCACCAAATTTCATCTTTCTTCGTCAGTAAGCCACAGAGTTAAAGGACTATAAAACATAATTGATGTAAACAATTTCTATATTTTTCTTTTTCTCCGTCACAAAAAATTTGGTTTTTTAACCTTTAAGAAACTAACTTAAGAGAGTACAAATTAATGACCCATAATTCATACATATGCATAACAATTAAAATTAAATAATCATGCTCAATGTTGTTTCTATTCATCGTATTCACAATGACTTATGGTATATGACGTCTAACAATATTAGATATTTTCCTTCACCATCCCAAATTTTTAATCTTTTTATCACCATTCAATAAAAACATAATAGACTATAGTAGATGTAAAAAATTAATTATATTTTAATTTTCTACTCCATCACAAAATTTTAGGTTATTCGCCACTAAAAAACAAAGTTAAAAGACTATAATCCATGACATATATTTCTTATAAAGTAGGTAATAAATAAAATAAATAATCAAGCTAGAATTTATTTATATTTACCATAATTCACATTGAATTATGGTTAATTAGATGTAAATTTATTCAATGTGTTTCTTCTCCATCACCAAATTTCATCTTTCTTCGTCAGTAAGCCACATAGTTAAAGGACTATAAAGCATAATTGATGTAAACAATTTCTATATTTTTCTTCTTCTCCGTCACAAAAAGTTTGGTTTCTTAACCTTTAAGAAACTAACTTAAGAGAATACAAATTAATGACCCATAATTCATACATATGCATAACAATTAAAATTAAATAATCAAGCTCAATATTGTTTATATTCATCGTATTCACATTGACTTATGGTATATGACATCTAAAAATATTAGATATTTTTCTTCACCATCCCAAATTTTTATTCTTTTTATAACCATTCAATAAAAACATAATAGACTATAGTAGATGTAAAAATTTAATTATATTTTATTTTTCTACTCCATCACAAAATTTTAAGTTTTTCCCCACTAAAAAACAAAGTTAAAAGACTATAATCCATGACATATATTTCTTATAAAATATGTAATAAATAAAATAAATAATCAAGATAGAATTTATTTATATTTACCATAATTCACATTGAATTATGTCTAATTAGATGTAAATTTATTCAATATGTTTCTTCTCCATCACCAAATTTCATCTTTCTTCGTCTGTAAGCCACAGAGTTAAAGAACTATAAAACATAATTGATGTAAACAATTTCTATATTTTCCTTTTTCTCCGTCACAAAAAATTTGGTTTTTTAACCTTTAAGAAACTAACTTAAGAGAGTACAAATTAATGACCCATAATTCATACATATGCATAACAATTAAAATTAAATAATCATGCTCAATGTTGTTTCTATTCATCGTATTCACAATGACTTATGGTATATGACGTCTAACAATATTAGATATTTTCCTTCACCATCCCAAATTTTTAATCTTTTTATCACCATTCAATAAAAACATAATAGACTATAGTAGATGTAAAAAATTAATTATATTTTAATTTTCTACTCCATCACAAAATTTTAGGTTATTCACCACTAAAAAACAAAGTTAAAAGACTATAATCCATGACATATATTTCTTATAAAGTAGGTAATAAATAAAATAAATAATCAAGCTAGAATTTATTTATATTTACCATAATTCACATTGAATTATGGTTAATTAGATGTAAATTTATTCAATGTGTTTCTTCTCCATCACCAAATTTCATCTTTCTTCGTCAGTAAGCCACATAGTTAAAGGACTATAAAGCATAATTGATGTAAACAATTTCTATATTTTTCTTCTTCTCCGTCACAAAAAGTTTGGTTTCTTAACCTTTAAGAAACTAACTTAAGAGAATACAAATTAATGTCCCATAATTCATACATATGCATAACAATTAAAATTAAATAATCAAGCTCAATATTATTTATATTCATCGTATTCACATTGACTTATGGAATATGACATCTAAAAATATTGGATATTTTTCTTCACCATCCCAAATTTTTAATCTTTTTATCACTATTCAAAAAATATAATAGACTATAGTAGATGTAAAAATTAATTATATTTTATTTTTCTACTCTATCACAAAATTTTAGGTTATTCTCCACTAAATAACAAAGTTAAAAGACTATAATCCATGACATATATTTCTTATAAAATAGGTAACAAATAAAATAAATAATCAAGCTAGAATTTATTTTATATTTACCATAATTCACATTGAATTAAGGTTAATTAGATGTAAATTTATTCGATATGTTGCTTCTCCATCACCAAATTTCATCTTTCTTCGTCAGTATGCCACAGAGTTAAAGGATTATAAAACATAATAAATGTAAACAATTTCTATATTTTCCTTTTTCTCCGTCACAAAAAATTTGGTTTTTTAACCTTTAAGAAACTAACTTAAGAGAGTACAAATTAATGACCCATAATTCATACATATGCATAACAATTAAAATTAAATAATCATGCTCAATGTTGTTTCTATTCATCGTATTCACAATGACTTATGGTATATGACGTCTAACAATATTAGATATTTTCCTTCACCATCCCAAATTTTTAATCTTTTTATCACCATTCAATAAAAACATAATAGACTATAGTAGATGTAAAAAATTAATTATATTTTAATTTTCTACTCCATCACAAAATTTTAGGTTATTCGCCACTAAAAAACAAAGTTAAAAGACTATAGTCCATGACATATATTTCTTATAAAGTAGGTAATAAATAAAATAAATAATCAAGCTAGAATTTATTTATATTTACCATAATTCACATTGAATTATGGTTAATTAGATGTAAATTTATTCAATGTGTTTCTTCTCCATCACCAAATTTCATCTTTCTTCGTCAGTAAGCCACATAGTTAAAGGACTATAAAGCATAATTGATGTAAACAATTTCTATATTTTTCTTCTTCTCCGTCACAAAAAGTTTGGTTTCTTAACCTTTAAGAAACTAACTTAAGAGAATACAAATTAATGACCCATAATTCATACATATGCATAACAATTAAAATTAAATAATCAAGCTCAATATTGTTTATATTCATCGTATTCACATTGACTTATGGTATATGACATCTAAAAATATTAGATATTTTTCTTCACCATCCCAAATTTTTATTCTTTTTATAACCATTCAATAAAAACATAATAGACTATAGTAGATGTAAAAATTTAATTATATTTTATTTTTCTACTCCATCACAAAATTTTAAGTTTTTCCCCACTAAAAAACAAAGTTAAAAGACTATAATCCATGACATATATTTCTTATAAAATATGTAATAAATAAAATAAATAATCAAGATAGAATTTATTTATATTTACCATAATTCACATTGAATTATGGCTAATTAGATGTAAATTTATTCAATATGTTTCTTCTCCATCACCAAATTTCATCTTTCTTCGTCAGTAAGCCACAGAGTTAAAGGATTATAAAACATAATAGATGTAAATAATTTCTATATTTTTCTTCTTCTCCATCACCAAAATTTTGGTTTCTTAACCTCTAAGAATCTAACTTAAGAGAATACAAATTAATGACCCATAATTCATACATATGCATAACAATTAAAATTAAATAATCAAGCTCAATATTGTTTCTATTCATCGTATTCATATTGACTTATGGTATATGACATCTAAAAATATTAGATGTTTTTCTTCAGCATCCCAAATTTTAAATCTTTTTATCACCATTCAAAAACATAATAGACTATAGTAGATGTAAAAAATTAATTATATTTTATTTTTCTAATCCATCACAAAAGTTTAAGTTTTTCCCCACTAAAAAACAAAGTTAAAAGACTATAATCCATGACATATATTTCTTATAAAATATGTAATCAATAAAATAAATAATCAAGACAGAATTTATTTATATTTACCATAATTAACATTGAAATATGGTTAATTAGCTGTAAATTTATTCAATATGTTTCTTCTCCATCACCAAATTTCATCTTTCTTCGTCAGTAAGCCACAGAGTTAAAAGACTATAAAATATAATTGATGTAAACCATTTTTATTTTTTTTCTTCTCCGTCACTAAAATTTTGGTTTCTTAACCTCTAAGAAACTAACTTAAGAGAATACAAATGAATGACCCATAATTTATACACATGCATAACAATTAAAATTAAATAATCAAGCTCAATATTATTTATATTCATCGTATTCACATTGACTTATGGAATATGACATCTAAAAATATTGGATATTTTTCTTCACCATCCCAAATTTTTAATCTTTTTATCACTATTCAAAAAATATAATAGACTATAGTAGATGTAAAAATTAATTATATTTTATTTTTCTACTCTATCACAAAATTTTAGGTTATTCTCCACTAAATAACAAAGTTAAAAGACTATAATCCATGACATATATTTCTTATAAAATAGGTAACAAATAAAATAAATAATCAAGCTAGAATTTATTTTATATTTACCATAATTCACATTGAATTAAGGTTAATTAGATGTAAATTTATTCGATATGTTGCTTCTCCATCACCAAATTTCATCTTTCTTCGTCAGTATGCCACAGAGTTAAAGGATTATAAAACATAATAAATGTAAACAATTTCTATATTTTCCTTTTTCTCCGTCACAAAAAATTTGGTTTTTTAACCTTTAAGAAACTAACTTAAGAGAGTACAAATTAATGACCCATAATTCATACATATGCATAACAATTAAAATTAAATAATCATGCTCAATGTTGTTTCTATTCATCGTATTCACAATGACTTATGGTATATGACGTCTAACAATATTAGATATTTTCCTTCACCATCCCAAATTTTTAATCTTTTTATCACCATTCAATAAAAACATAATAGACTATAGTAGATGTAAAAAATTAATTATATTTTAATTTTCTACTCCATCACAAAATTTTAGGTTATTCGCCACTAAAAAACAAAGTTAAAAGACTATAGTCCATGACATATATTTCTTATAAAGTAGGTAATAAATAAAATAAATAATCAAGCTAGAATTTATTTATATTTACCATAATTCACATTGAATTATGGTTAATTAGATGTAAATTTATTCAATGTGTTTCTTCTCCATCACCAAATTTCATCTTTCTTCGTCAGTAAGCCACATAGTTAAAGGACTATAAAGCATAATTGATGTAAACAATTTCTATATTTTTCTTCTTCTCCGTCACAAAAAGTTTGGTTTCTTAACCTTTAAGAAACTAACTTAAGAGAATACAAATTAATGACCCATAATTCATACATATGCATAACAATTAAAATTAAATAATCAAGCTCAATATTGTTTATATTCATCGTATTCACATTGACTTATGGTATATGACATCTAAAAATATTAGATATTTTTCTTCACCATCCCAAATTTTTATTCTTTTTATAACCATTCAATAAAAACATAATAGACTATAGTAGATGTAAAAATTTAATTATATTTTATTTTTCTACTCCATCACAAAATTTTAAGTTTTTCCCCACTAAAAAACAAAGTTAAAAGACTATAATCCATGACATATATTTCTTATAAAATATGTAATAAATAAAATAAATAATCAAGATAGAATTTATTTATATTTACCATAATTCACATTGAATTATGGCTAATTAGATGTAAATTTATTCAATATGTTTCTTCTCCATCACCAAATTTCATCTTTCTTCGTCAGTAAGCCACAGAGTTAAAGGATTATAAAACATAATAGATGTAAATAATTTCTATATTTTTCTTCTTCTCCATCACCAAAATTTTGGTTTCTTAACCTCTAAGAATCTAACTTAAGAGAATACAAATTAATGACCCATAATTCATACATATGCATAACAATTAAAATTAAATAATCAAGCTCAATATTGTTTCTATTCATCGTATTCATATTGACTTATGGTATATGACATCTAAAAATATTAGATGTTTTTCTTCAGCATCCCAAATTTTAAATCTTTTTATCACCATTCAAAAACATAATAGACTATAGTAGATGTAAAAAATTAATTATATTTTATTTTTCTAATCCATCACAAAAGTTTAAGTTTTTCCCCACTAAAAAACAAAGTTAAAAGACTATAATCCATGACATATATTTCTTATAAAATATGTAATCAATAAAATAAATAATCAAGACAGAATTTATTTATATTTACCATAATTAACATTGAAATATGGTTAATTAGCTGTAAATTTATTCAATATGTTTCTTCTCCATCACCAAATTTCATCTTTCTTCGTCAGTAAGCCACAGAGTTAAAAGACTATAAAATATAATTGATGTAAACCATTTTTATTTTTTTTCTTCTCCGTCACTAAAATTTTGGTTTCTTAACCTCTAAGAAACTAACTTAAGAGAATACAAATGAATGACCCATAATTTATACACATGCATAACAATTAAAATTAAATAATCAAGCTCAATATTATTTATATTCATCGTATTCACATTGACTTATGGAATATGACATCTAAAAATATTGGATATTTTTCTTCACCATCCCAAATTTTTAATCTTTTTATCACTATTCAAAAAATATAATAGACTATAGTAGATGTAAAAATTAATTATATTTTATTTTTCTACTCTATCACAAAATTTTAGGTTATTCTCCACTAAATAACAAAGTTAAAAGACTATAATCCATGACATATATTTCTTATAAAATAGGTAACAAATAAAATAAATAATCAAGCTAGAATTTATTTTATATTTACCATAATTCACATTGAATTAAGGTTAATTAGATGTAAATTTATTCGATATGTTGCTTCTCCATCACCAAATTTCATCTTTCTTCGTCAGTATGCCACAGAGTTAAAGGATTATAAAACATAATAAATGTAAACAATTTCTATATTTTCCTTTTTCTCCGTCACAAAAAATTTGGTTTTTTAACCTTTAAGAAACTAACTTAAGAGAGTACAAATTAATGACCCATAATTCATACATATGCATAACAATTAAAATTAAATAATCATGCTCAATGTTGTTTCTATTCATCGTATTCACAATGACTTATGGTATATGACGTCTAACAATATTAGATATTTTCCTTCACCATCCCAAATTTTTAATCTTTTTATCACCATTCAATAAAAACATAATAGACTATAGTAGATGTAAAAAATTAATTATATTTTAATTTTCTACTCCATCACAAAATTTTAGGTTATTCGCCACTAAAAAACAAAGTTAAAAGACTATAGTCCATGACATATATTTCTTATAAAGTAGGTAATAAATAAAATAAATAATCAAGCTAGAATTTATTTATATTTACCATAATTCACATTGAATTATGGTTAATTAGATGTAAATTTATTCAATGTGTTTCTTCTCCATCACCAAATTTCATCTTTCTTCGTCAGTAAGCCACATAGTTAAAGGACTATTAAGCATAATTGATGTAAACAATTTCTATATTTTTCTTCTTCTCCGTCACAAAAAGTTTGGTTTCTTAACCTTTAAGAAACTAACTTAAGAGAATACAAATTAATGACCCATAATTCATACATATGCATAACAATTAAAATTAAATAATCAAGCTCAATATTGTTTATATTCATCGTATTCACATTGACTTATGGTATATGACATCTAAAAATATTAGATATTTTTCTTCACCATCCCAAATTTTTATTCTTTTTATAACCATTCAATAAAAACATAATAGACTATAGTAGATGTAAAAATTTAATTATATTTTATTTTTCTACTCCATCACAAAATTTTAAGTTTTTCCCCACTAAAAAACAAAGTTAAAAGACTATAATCCATGACATATATTTCTTATAAAATATGTAATAAATAAAATAAATAATCAAGATAGAATTTATTTATATTTACCATAATTCACATTGAATTATGGCTAATTAGATGTAAATTTATTCAATATGTTTCTTCTCCATCACCAAATTTCATCTTTCTTCGTCAGTAAGCCACAGAGTTAAAGGATTATAAAACATAATAGATGTAAATAATTTCTATATTTTTCTTCTTCTCCATCACCAAAATTTTGGTTTCTTAACCTCTAAGAATCTAACTTAAGAGAATACAAATTAATGACCCATAATTCATACATATGCATAACAATTAAAATTAAATAATCAAGCTCAATATTGTTTCTATTCATCGTATTCATATTGACTTATGGTATATGACATCTAAAAATATTAGATGTTTTTCTTCAGCATCCCAAATTTTAAATCTTTTTATCACCATTCAAAAACATAATAGACTATAGTAGATGTAAAAAATTAATTATATTTTATTTTTCTAATCCATCACAAAAGTTTAAGTTTTTCCCCACTAAAAAACAAAGTTAAAAGACTATAATCCATGACATATATTTCTTATAAAATATGTAATCAATAAAATAAATAATCAAGACAGAATTTATTTATATTTACCATAATTAACATTGAAATATGGTTAATTAGCTGTAAATTTATTCAATATGTTTCTTCTCCATCACCAAATTTCATCTTTCTTCGTCAGTAAGCCACAGAGTTAAAAGACTATAAAACATAATTGATGTAAACCATTTTTATTTTTTTTCTTCTCCGTCACTAAAATTTTGGTTTCTTAACCTCTAAGAAACTAACTTAAGAGAATACAAATGAATGACCCATAATTTATACACATGCATAACAATTAAAATTAAATAATCAAGCTCAATATTATTTATATTCATCGTATTCACATTGACTTATGGAATATGACATCTAAAAATATTGGATATTTTTCTTCACCATCCCAAATTTTTAATCTTTTTATCACTATTCAAAAAATATAATAGACTATAGTAGATGTAAAAATTAATTATATTTTATTTTTCTACTCTATCACAAAATTTTAGGTTATTCTCCACTAAATAACAAAGTTAAAAGACTATAATCCATGACATATATTTCTTATAAAATAGGTAACAAATAAAATAAATAATCAAGCTAGAATTTATTTTATATTTACCATAATTCACATTGAATTAAGGTTAATTAGATGTAAATTTATTCGATATGTTGCTTCTCCATCACCAAATTTCATCTTTCTTCGTCAGTATGCCACAGAGTTAAAGGATTATAAAACATAATAAATGTAAACAATTTCTATATTTTCCTTTTTCTCCGTCACAAAAAATTTGGTTTTTTAACCTTTAAGAAACTAACTTAAGAGAGTACAAATTAATGACCCATAATTCATACATATGCATAACAATTAAAATTAAATAATCATGCTCAATGTTGTTTCTATTCATCGTATTCACAATGACTTATGGTATATGACGTCTAACAATATTAGATATTTTCCTTCACCATCCCAAATTTTTAATCTTTTTATCACCATTCAATAAAAACATAATAGACTATAGTAGATGTAAAAAATTAATTATATTTTAATTTTCTACTCCATCACAAAATTTTAGGTTATTCGCCACTAAAAAACAAAGTTAAAAGACTATAGTCCATGACATATATTTCTTATAAAGTAGGTAATAAATAAAATAAATAATCAAGCTAGAATTTATTTATATTTACCATAATTCACATTGAATTATGGTTAATTAGATGTAAATTTATTCAATGTGTTTCTTCTCCATCACCAAATTTCATCTTTCTTCGTCAGTAAGCCACATAGTTAAAGGACTATAAAGCATAATTGATGTAAACAATTTCTATATTTTTCTTCTTCTCCGTCACAAAAAGTTTGGTTTCTTAACCTTTAAGAAACTAACTTAAGAGAATACAAATTAATGACCCATAATTCATACATATGCATAACAATTAAAATTAAATAATCAAGCTCAATATTGTTTATATTCATCGTATTCACATTGACTTATGGTATATGACATCTAAAAATATTAGATATTTTTCTTCACCATCCCAAATTTTTATTCTTTTTATAACCATTCAATAAAAACATAATAGACTATAGTAGATGTAAAAATTTAATTATATTTTATTTTTCTACTCCATCACAAAATTTTAAGTTTTTCCCCACTAAAAAACAAAGTTAAAAGACTATAATCCATGACATATATTTCTTATAAAATATGTAATAAATAAAATAAATAATCAAGATAGAATTTATTTATATTTACCATAATTCACATTGAATTATGGCTAATTAGATGTAAATTTATTCAATATGTTTCTTCTCCATCACCAAATTTCATCTTTCTTCGTCAGTAAGCCACAGAGTTAAAGGATTATAAAACATAATAGATGTAAATAATTTCTATATTTTTCTTCTTCTCCATCACCAAAATTTTGGTTTCTTAACCTCTAAGAATCTAACTTAAGAGAATACAAATTAATGACCCATAATTCATACATATGCATAACAATTAAAATTAAATAATCAAGCTCAATATTGTTTCTATTCATCGTATTCATATTGACTTATGGTATATGACATCTAAAAATATTAGATGTTTTTCTTCAGCATCCCAAATTTTAAATCTTTTTATCACCATTCAAAAACATAATAGACTATAGTAGATGTAAAAAATTAATTATATTTTATTTTTCTAATCCATCACAAAAGTTTAAGTTTTTCCCCACTAAAAAACAAAGTTAAAAGACTATAATCCATGACATATATTTCTTATAAAATATGTAATCAATAAAATAAATAATCAAGACAGAATTTATTTATATTTACCATAATTAACATTGAAATATGGTTAATTAGCTGTAAATTTATTCAATATGTTTCTTCTCCATCACCAAATTTCATCTTTCTTCATCAGTAAGCCACAGAGTTAAAAGACTATAAAACATAATTGATGTAAACCATTTTTATTTTTTTTTCTTCTCCGTCACTAAAATTTTGGTTTCTTAACCTCTAAGAAACTAACTTAAGAGAATACAAATGAATGAACCATAATTTATACACATGCATAACAATTAAAATTAAATAATCAAGCTCAATATTATTTATATTCATCGTATTCACATTGACTTATGGAATATGACATCTAAAAATATTGGATATTTTTCTTCACCATCCCAAATTTTTAATCTTTTTATCACTATTCAAAAAATATAATAGACTATAGTAGATGTAAAAATTAATTATATTTTATTTTTCTACTCTATCACAAAATTTTAGGTTATTCTCCACTAAATAACAAAGTTAAAAGACTATAATCCATGACATATATTTCTTATAAAATAGGTAACAAATAAAATAAATAATCAAGCTAGAATTTATTTTATATTTACCATAATTCACATTGAATTAAGGTTAATTAGATGTAAATTTATTCGATATGTTGCTTCTCCATCACCAAATTTCATCTTTCTTCGTCAGTATGCCACAGAGTTAAAGGATTATAAAACATAATAAATGTAAACAATTTCTATATTTTCCTTTTTCTCCGTCACAAAAAATTTGGTTTTTTAACCTTTAAGAAACTAACTTAAGAGAGTACAAATTAATGACCCATAATTCATACATATGCATAACAATTAAAATTAAATAATCATGCTCAATGTTGTTTCTATTCATCGTATTCACAATGACTTATGGTATATGACGTCTAACAATATTAGATATTTTCCTTCACCATCCCAAATTTTTAATCTTTTTATCACCATTCAATAAAAACATAATAGACTATAGTAGATGTAAAAAATTAATTATATTTTAATTTTCTACTCCATCACAAAATTTTAGGTTATTCGCCACTAAAAAACAAAGTTAAAAGACTATAGTCCATGACATATATTTCTTATAAAGTAGGTAATAAATAAAATAAATAATCAAGCTAGAATTTATTTATATTTACCATAATTCACATTGAATTATGGTTAATTAGATGTAAATTTATTCAATGTGTTTCTTCTCCATCACCAAATTTCATCTTTCTTCGTCAGTAAGCCACATAGTTAAAGGACTATAAAGCATAATTGATGTAAACAATTTCTATATTTTTCTTCTTCTCCGTCACAAAAAGTTTGGTTTCTTAACCTTTAAGAAACTAACTTAAGAGAATACAAATTAATGACCCATAATTCATACATATGCATAACAATTAAAATTAAATAATCAAGCTCAATATTGTTTATATTCATCGTATTCACATTGACTTATGGTATATGACATCTAAAAATATTAGATATTTTTCTTCACCATCCCAAATTTTTATTCTTTTTATAACCATTCAATAAAAACATAATAGACTATAGTAGATGTAAAAATTTAATTATATTTTATTTTTCTACTCCATCACAAAATTTTAAGTTTTTCCCCACTAAAAAACAAAGTTAAAAGACTATAATCCATGACATATATTTCTTATAAAATATGTAATAAATAAAATAAATAATCAAGATAGAATTTATTTATATTTACCATAATTCACATTGAATTATGGCTAATTAGATGTAAATTTATTCAATATGTTTCTTCTCCATCACCAAATTTCATCTTTCTTCGTCAGTAAGCCACAGAGTTAAAGGATTATAAAACATAATAGATGTAAATAATTTCTATATTTTTCTTCTTCTCCATCACCAAAATTTTGGTTTCTTAACCTCTAAGAATCTAACTTAAGAGAATACAAATTAATGACCCATAATTCATACATATGCATAACAATTAAAATTAAATAATCAAGCTCAATATTGTTTCTATTCATCGTATTCATATTGACTTATGGTATATGACATCTAAAAATATTAGATGTTTTTCTTCAGCATCCCAAATTTTAAATCTTTTTATCACCATTCAAAAACATAATAGACTATAGTAGATGTAAAAAATTAATTATATTTTATTTTTCTAATCCATCACAAAAGTTTAAGTTTTTCCCCACTAAAAAACAAAGTTAAAAGACTATAATCCATGACATATATTTCTTATAAAATATGTAATCAATAAAATAAATAATCAAGACAGAATTTATTTATATTTACCATAATTAACATTGAAATATGGTTAATTAGCTGTAAATTTATTCAATATGTTTCTTCTCCATCACCAAATTTCATCTTTCTTCGTCAGTAAGCCACAGAGTTAAAAGACTATAAAATATAATTGATGTAAACCATTTTTATTTTTTTTCTTCTCCGTCACTAAAATTTTGGTTTCTTAACCTCTAAGAAACTAACTTAAGAGAATACAAATGAATGACCCATAATTTATACACATGCATAACAATTAAAATTAAATAATCAAGCTCAATATTATTTATATTCATCGTATTCACATTGACTTATGGAATATGACATCTAAAAATATTGGATATTTTTCTTCACCATCCCAAATTTTTAATCTTTTTATCACTATTCAAAAAATATAATAGACTATAGTAGATGTAAAAATTAATTATATTTTATTTTTCTACTCTATCACAAAATTTTAGGTTATTCTCCACTAAATAACAAAGTTAAAAGACTATAATCCATGACATATATTTCTTATAAAATAGGTAACAAATAAAATAAATAATCAAGCTAGAATTTATTTTATATTTACCATAATTCACATTGAATTAAGGTTAATTAGATGTAAATTTATTCGATATGTTGCTTCTCCATCACCAAATTTCATCTTTCTTCGTTAGTATGCCACAGAGTTAAAGGATTATAAAACATAATAAATGTAAACAATTTCTATATTTTCCTTTTTCTCCGTCACAAAAAATTTGGTTTTTTAACCTTTAAGAAACTAACTTAAGAGAGTACAAATTAATGACCCATAATTCATACATATGCATAACAATTAAAATTAAATAATCATGCTCAATGTTGTTTCTATTCATCGTATTCACAATGACTTATGGTATATGACGTCTAACAATATTAGATATTTTCCTTCACCATCCCAAATTTTTAATCTTTTTATCACCATTCAATAAAAACATAATAGACTATAGTAGATGTAAAAAATTAATTATATTTTAATTTTCTACTCCATCACAAAATTTTAGGTTATTCGCCACTAAAAAACAAAGTTAAAAGACTATAGTCCATGACATATATTTCTTATAAAGTAGGTAATAAATAAAATAAATAATCAAGCTAGAATTTATTTATATTTACCATAATTCACATTGAATTATGGTTAATTAGATGTAAATTTATTCAATGTGTTTCTTCTCCATCACCAAATTTCATCTTTCTTCGTCAGTAAGCCACATAGTTAAAGGACTATTAAGCATAATTGATGTAAACAATTTCTATATTTTTCTTCTTCTCCGTCACAAAAAGTTTGGTTTCTTAACCTTTAAGAAACTAACTTAAGAGAATACAAATTAATGACCCATAATTCATACATATGCATAACAATTAAAATTAAATAATCAAGCTCAATATTGTTTATATTCATCGTATTCACATTGACTTATGGTATATGACATCTAAAAATATTAGATATTTTTCTTCACCATCCCAAATTTTTATTCTTTTTATAACCATTCAATAAAAACATAATAGACTATAGTAGATTTAAAAATTTAATTATATTTTATTTTTCTACTCCATCACAAAATTTTAAGTTTTTCCCCACTAAAAAACAAAGTTAAAAGACTATAATCCATGACATATATTTCTTATAAAATATGTAATAAATAAAATAAATAATCAAGATAGAATTTATTTATATTTACCATAATTCACATTGAATTATGGCTAATTAGATGTAAATTTATTCAATATGTTTCTTCTCCATCACCAAATTTCATCTTTCTTCGTCAGTAAGCCACAGAGTTAAAGGATTATAAAACATAATAGATGTAAATAATTTCTATATTTTTCTTCTTCTCCATCACCAAAATTTTGGTTTCTTAACCTCTAAGAATCTAACTTAAGAGAATACAAATTAATGACCCATAATTCATACATATGCATAACAATTAAAATTAAATAATCAAGCTCAATATTGTTTCTATTCATCGTATTCATATTGACTTATGGTATATGACATCTAAAAATATTAGATGTTTTTCTTCAGCATCCCAAATTTTAAATCTTTTTATCACCATTCAAAAACATAATAGACTATAGTAGATGTAAAAAATTAATTATATTTTATTTTTCTAATCCATCACAAAAGTTTAAGTTTTTCCCCACTAAAAAACAAAGTTAAAAGACTATAATCCATGACATATATTTCTTATAAAATATGTAATCAATAAAATAAATAATCAAGACAGAATTTATTTATATTTACCATAATTAACATTGAAATATGGTTAATTAGCTGTAAATTTATTCAATATGTTTCTTCTCCATCACCAAATTTCATCTTTCTTCGTCAGTAAGCCACAGAGTTAAAAGACTATAAAACATAATTGATGTAAACCATTTTTATTTTTTTTCTTCTCCGTCACTAAAATTTTGGTTTCTTAACCTCTAAGAAACTAACTTAAGAGAATACAAATGAATGACCCATAATTTATACACATGCATAACAATTAAAATTAAATAATCAAGCTCAATATTATTTATATTCATCGTATTCACATTGACTTATGGAATATGACATCTAAAAATATTGGATATTTTTCTTCACCATCCCAAATTTTTAATCTTTTTATCACTATTCAAAAAATATAATAGACTATAGTAGATGTAAAAATTAATTATATTTTATTTTTCTACTCTATCACAAAATTTTAGGTTATTCTCCACTAAATAACAAAGTTAAAAGACTATAATCCATGACATATATTTCTTATAAAATAGGTAACAAATAAAATAAATAATCAAGCTAGAATTTATTTTATATTTACCATAATTCACATTGAATTAAGGTTAATTAGATGTAAATTTATTCGATATGTTGCTTCTCCATCACCAAATTTCATCTTTCTTCGTCAGTATGCCACAGAGTTAAAGGATTATAAAACATAATAAATGTAAACAATTTCTATATTTTCCTTTTTCTCCGTCACAAAAAATTTGGTTTTTTAACCTTTAAGAAACTAACTTAAGAGAGTACAAATTAATGACCCATAATTCATACATATGCATAACAATTAAAATTAAATAATCATGCTCAATGTTGTTTCTATTCATCGTATTCACAATGACTTATGGTATATGACGTCTAACAATATTAGATATTTTCCTTCACCATCCCAAATTTTTAATCTTTTTATCACCATTCAATAAAAACATAATAGACTATAGTAGATGTAAAAAATTAATTATATTTTAATTTTCTACTCCATCACAAAATTTTAGGTTATTCGCCACTAAAAAACAAAGTTAAAAGACTATAGTCCATGACATATATTTCTTATAAAGTAGGTAATAAATAAAATAAATAATCAAGCTAGAATTTATTTATATTTACCATAATTCACATTGAATTATGGTTAATTAGATGTAAATTTATTCAATGTGTTTCTTCTCCATCACCAAATTTCATCTTTCTTCGTCAGTAAGCCACATAGTTAAAGGACTATAAAGCATAATTGATGTAAACAATTTCTATATTTTTCTTCTTCTCCGTCACAAAAAGTTTGGTTTCTTAACCTTTAAGAAACTAACTTAAGAGAATACAAATTAATGACCCATAATTCATACATATGCATAACAATTAAAATTAAATAATCAAGCTCAATATTGTTTATATTCATCGTATTCACATTGACTTATGGTATATGACATCTAAAAATATTAGATATTTTTCTTCACCATCCCAAATTTTTATTCTTTTTATAACCATTCAATAAAAACATAATAGACTATAGTAGATGTAAAAATTTAATTATATTTTATTTTTCTACTCCATCACAAAATTTTAAGTTTTTCCCCACTAAAAAACAAAGTTAAAAGACTATAATCCATGACATATATTTCTTATAAAATATGTAATAAATAAAATAAATAATCAAGATAGAATTTATTTATATTTACCATAATTCACATTGAATTATGGCTAATTAGATGTAAATTTATTCAATATGTTTCTTCTCCATCACCAAATTTCATCTTTCTTCGTCAGTAAGCCACAGAGTTAAAGGATTATAAAACATAATAGATGTAAATAATTTCTATATTTTTCTTCTTCTCCATCACCAAAATTTTGGTTTCTTAACCTCTAAGAATCTAACTTAAGAGAATACAAATTAATGACCCATAATTCATACATATGCATAACAATTAAAATTAAATAATCAAGCTCAATATTGTTTCTATTCATCGTATTCATATTGACTTATGGTATATGACATCTAAAAATATTAGATGTTTTTCTTCAGCATCCCAAATTTTAAATCTTTTTATCACCATTCAAAAACATAATAGACTATAGTAGATGTAAAAAATTAATTATATTTTATTTTTCTAATCCATCACAAAAGTTTAAGTTTTTCCCCACTAAAAAACAAAGTTAAAAGACTATAATCCATGACATATATTTCTTATAAAATATGTAATCAATAAAATAAATAATCAAGACAGAATTTATTTATATTTACCATAATTAACATTGAAATATGGTTAATTAGCTGTAAATTTATTCAATATGTTTCTTCTCCATCACCAAATTTCATCTTTCTTCATCAGTAAGCCACAGAGTTAAAAGACTATAAAACATAATTGATGTAAACCATTTTTATTTTTTTTTCTTCTCCGTCACTAAAATTTTGGTTTCTTAACCTCTAAGAAACTAACTTAAGAGAATACAAATGAATGAACCATAATTTATACACATGCATAACAATTAAAATTAAATAATCAAGCTCAATATTATTTATATTCATCGTATTCACATTGACTTATGGAATATGACATCTAAAAATATTGGATATTTTTCTTCACCATCCCAAATTTTTAATCTTTTTATCACCATTCAAAAAATATAATAGACTATAGTAGATGTAAAAATTAATTATATTTTATTTTTCTACTCTATCACAAAATTTTAGGTTATTCTCCACTAAATAACAAAGTTAAAAGACTATAATCCATGACATATATTTCTTATAAAATAGGTAACAAATAAAATAAATAATCAAGCTAGAATTTATTTTATATTTACCATAATTCACATTGAATTAAGGTTAATTAGATGTAAATTTATTCGATATGTTGCTTCTCCATCACCAAATTTCATCTTTCTTCGTCAGTATGCCACAGAGTTAAAGGATTATAAAACATAATAAATGTAAACAATTTCTATATTTTTCTTCTTCTCGTCACAAAAAATTTGGTTTCTTAATCTCTAAGAAACTAACTTAAGAGAATACAAATTAATGACCCATAATTCATACATATGCATAACAATTAAAATTAAATAATCATGCTCAATGTTGTTTCTATTCATCGTATTCACAATGACTTATGGTATATGACATCTAACAATATTAGATAATTTTCTTCACAATCCCAAATTTTTAATCTTTTTATCACCATTTAAAAAAACATAATAGACTATAGTAGATGTAAAAAATTAAATATATTTTATTTTTCTACTCCATCACAAATATTTAAGTTTTCCCCACTAAAAAAATTAGTTAAAAGACTATAATCCATGACATATATTTCTTTTAAAATAGGTAATAAATAAAATAAATAATAAAGCTAGAAATTATTTATATTTACCATAATTCACATTGAATTATGGCTAATTAGATGTAAATTTATTCAATATGTTTCTTCTCCATCACCAAATTTCATCTTTCTTCGTCAGTAAGCCACAGAGTTAAAGGACTATAAAACATAATAGATGTAAATAATTTCGATATTTTTCTTCTTCTCCGTCACAAAAAATTTGGTTTTTTAACCTCTAAGAAACTAACTTAAGAGAATACAAATTAATGACCCATAATTCATACATATGCATAAAAATTAAAATTAAATAATCATGATCAATATTGTATATATTCATCGTATTCACATTGACTTATGGTATATGAAGTCTAACAATATTAGATATTTTTTTCACAATCCCAAATTTAGTCTTTTTATAACCATTCAATAAAAACATAATAGACTATAGTAGATGTAAAAAATTAATTATATTTTATTTTTCTACTCCATCATAAAATTTTAGGTTATTCTCCACTAAAAAACAAAGTTAAAAGACTATAATCCATGACATATATTTCTTACAAAAATAGGTAATAAATAAAATAAATAATCAAGCTAGAATTTATTTATATTTACCATAATTCACATTGAATTATGGCTAATTAGATGTAAATTTATTCAATATGTTTCTTCTCCATCACCAAATTTCATCTTTCTTCGTCAGTAAGCCACAGAGTTAAAGGATTATAAAACATAATAGATGTAAATAATTTCTATATTTTTCTTCTTCTCCGTCGCAAAAAATTTGGTTTCTTAACCTCTAAGAAACTAACTTAAGAGAATACAAAATAATGACCCATAATTCATACATATGCATAACAATTAAAATTAAATAATCATGCTCAATGTTGTTTCTATTCATCGTATTCAGAATGACTTATGGTATATGACGTCTAACAATATTAGATATTTTTCTAAACCATCCCAAATTTTTAATCTTTTTATCACCATTCAAAAAACATAATAGACTATAGTAGATGTAAAAAATTAATTATATTTTATTTTTCTACTCCATCACAAAATTTTAGGTTATTCCCCACTAAAAAACAAAGTTAAAAGACTATAATCCATGACATATATTTCTTATAAAATAGGTAATAAATAAAATAAACAATCCAGCTAGAATTTATTTATATTTACCATAATTCACATTGAATTATGGCTAATTAGATGTAAATTTATTCAATATGTTTCTTCTCCATCACCAAATTTCATCTTTTTCCGTCAGTAAGCCACAAAGTTAAAGGATTATAAAACATAATAGATGTAAATAATTTCTATATTTTTCTTCTTCTCCGTCACCAAAATTTTGGTTTCTTAACCTCTAAGAATCTAACTTAAGAGAATACAAATTAATGACCCATAATTCATACATATGCATAACAATTAAAATTAAATAATCAAGCTCAATATTGTTTCTATTCATCGTATTCACATTGACTTATGGTATATGACATCTAAAAATATTAGATGTTTTTCTTCACCATCCCAAATTTTAAATCTTTTTATCACCATTCAAAAAACATAATAGACTATAGTAGATGTAAAAAATTAATTATATTTTATTTTTCTACTCCATCACAAAAGTTTAAGTTTTTCCCCACTAAAAAACAAAGTTAAAAGACTATAATCCAGGACATATATTTCTTATAAAATATGTAATCAATAAAATAAATAATCAAGATAGAATTTATTTATATTTACCATAATTAACATTGAAATATGGTTAATTCGCTGTAAATTTATTCAATATGTTTCTTCTCCATCACCAAATTTCATCTTTCTTCGTCAGTAAGCCACAGAGTTAAAAGACTATAAAACATAATTGATGTAAACCATTTTTATTTTTTTTTCTTCTCCGTCACTAAAATTTTGGTTTCTTAACCTCTAAGAAACTAACTTAAGAGAATACAAATGAATGACCCATAATTTATACACATGCATAACAATTCAAATTAAATAATCAAGCTCAATATTATTTATATTCATCGTATTCACATTGACTTATGGAATATGACATCTAAAAATATTGGATATTTTTCTTCACCATCCCAAATTTTTAATCTTTTTATCACTATTCAAAAAATATAATAGACTATAGTAGATGTAAAAATTAATTATATTTTATTTTTCTACTCCATCACAAAATTTTAGGTTATTCTCCACTAAATAACAAAGTTAAAAGACTATAATCCATGACATATATTTCTTATAAAATAGGTAACAAATAAAATAAATAATCAAGCTAGAATTTATTTATATTTACCATAATTCACATTGAATTAAGGTTAATTAGATGTAAATTTATTCGATATGTTGCTTCTCCATCACCAAATTTCATCTTTCTTCGTCAGTATGCCACAGAGTTAAAGGATTATAAAACATAATAAATGTAAACAATTTCTATATTTTTCTTCTTCTCGTCACAAAAAATTTGGTTTCTTAATCTCTAAGAAACTAACTTAAGAGAATAAAAATTAATGACCCATAATTCATACATATGCATAACAATTAAAATTAAATAACCATGCTCAATGTTGTTTCTATTCATCGTATTCACAATGACTTATGGTATATGACATCGAACAATATTAGATAATTTTCTTCACTATCCCAAATTTTTAATCTTTTTATCACCATTTAAAAAAACATAATAGACTATAGTAGATGTAAAAAATTAAATATATTTTATTTTTCTACTCCATCACAAATATTTAAGTTTTCCCCACTAAAAAAATTAGTTAAAAGACTATAATCCATGACATATATTTCTTATAAAATAGGTAATAAATAAAATAAATAATAAAGCTAGAATTTATTTATATTTACCATAATTCACATTGAATTATGGCTAATTAGATGTAAATTTATTCAATATGTTTCTTCTCCATCACCAAATTTCATCTTTCTTCGTCAGTAAGCCACAGAGTTAAAGGACTATAAAACATAATAGATGTAAATAATTTCGATATTTTTCTTCTTCTCCGTCACAAAAAATTTGGTTTTTTAACCTCTAAGAAACTAACTTAAGAGAATACAAATTAATGACCCATAATTCATACATATGCATAAAAATTAAAATTAAATAATCATGATCAATATTGTATATATTCATCGTATTCAAATTGACTTATGGTATATGAAGTCTAACAATATTAGATATTTTTTTCACAATCCCAAATTTAGTCTTTTTATAACCATTCAATAAAAACATAATAGACTATAGTAGATGTAAAAAATTAATTATATTTTATTTTTCTACTCCATCACAAAATTTTAGGTTATTCTCCACTAAAAAACAAAGTTAAAAGACTATAATCCATGACATATATTTCTTATAAAAATAGGTAATAAATAAAATAAATAATCAAGCTAGAATTTATTTATATTTACCATAATTCACATTGAATTATGGCTAATTAGATGTAAATTTATTCAATATGTTTCTTCTCCATCACCAAATTTCATCTTTCTTCGTCAGTAAGCCACAGAGTTAAAGGATTATAAAACATAATAGATGTAAATAATTTCTATATTTTTCTTCTTCTCCGTCGCAAAAAATTTGGTTTCTTAACCTCTAAGAAACTAAATTAAGAGACTACAAAATAATGACCCATAATTCATACATATGCATAACAATTAAAATTAAATAATCATGCTCAATGTTGTTTCTATTCATCGTATTCAGAATGACTTATGGTATATGACGTCTAACAATATTAGATATTTTTCTAAACCATCCCAAATTTTTAATCTTTTTATCACCATTCAAAAAACATAATAGACTATAGTAGATGTAAAAAATTAATTATATTTTATTTTTCTACTCCATCACAAAATTTTTGGTTATTCCCCACTAAAAAACAAAGTTAAAAGACATTAATCCATGACATATATTTCTTATAAAATAGGTAATAAATAAAATAAATAATCCAGCTAGAATTTATTTATATTTACCATAATTCACATTGAATTATGGCTAATTAGATGTAAATTTATTCAATATGTTTCTTCTCCATCACCAAATTTCATCTTTTTCCGTCTGTAAGCCACAAAGTTAAAGGATTATAAAACATAATAGATGTAAATAATTTCTATATTTTTCTTCTTCTACGTCACAAAAAATTTGGTTTCTTAACCTTTAAGAAACTAACTTAAGAGAATACAAATTAATGACCCATAATTCATACATATGCATAACAATTAAAATTAAATAATCAAGCTCAATATTGTTTATATTCATCGTATTCACATTGACTTATGGTATATGACATCTAAAAATATTAGATATTTTTCTTCACCATTCCAAATTTTTAATCTTTTTATCACCATTCAATAAAAACATAATAGACTATAGTAGATGTAAAAAATTAATTATATTTTATTTTTCTACTCCATCACTAAATTTTAGGTTATTCGCCACTAAAAAACAAAGTTAAAAGACTATAATCCATGACATATATTTCTTAAAAAATAGGTAATAAATAAAATAAATAATCAAGCTAGAATTTATTTATATTTACCATAATTCACATTGAATTATGGCTAATTAGATTTAAATTTATTTAATATGTTTCTTCTCCATCACCAAATTTCATCTTTCTTCGTCAGTAAGCCACTAAGTTAAAGGATTATAAAACATAATAGATGTAAACAATTTCTATATTTTTCTTCTTCTCCGTCACAAAAAATTTGGTTTCTTAACCTTTAAGAAACAAACTTAAGAGAATACAAATTAATGACCCATAATTCATACATGTGCATAACAATTAAAATTAAATAATCATGCTCAATGTTGTTTCTATTCATCGTATTCACAATGACTTATGATATATGACGTCTAACAATATTAGATATTTTTCTTCACCATCCCAAATTTTTAATATTTTTATCACCATTCAATAAAAACATAATAGACTATAGTAGATGTAAAAAATTAATTATATTTTATTTTCCTACTCCATCACAAAATTTTAGGTTATTCGCCACTAAAAAACAAAGTTAAAAGACTATAATCCATGACATATATTTCTTATAAAATAAGTAATAAATAAAATATATAATCAAGCTAGAATTTATTTATATTTACCATAATTCAAATTGAATTATGGTTAATTAGATGTAAGTTTATTCAATGTGTTTCTTCTCCATCACCAAATTTCATCTTTCTTCGTCAGTAAGCCACATAGTTAAAGGACTATAAAACAAAATTGATGTAAACAATTTCTATATTTTTCTTCTTCCCCGTCACAAAACATTTGGTTTCTTAACCTTTAAGAAACTAACTTAACAGAATACAAATTAATGACCCATAATTCATACATATGCATAACAATTAAAATTAAATAATCAAGCTCAATATTGTTTCTAGTCATCGTATTCACATTGACTTATGGTATATGACATCTAAAAATATTAGATATTTTTCTTCACCATCCCAAATTGTTAATCTTTTTATCCCCATTCAAAAAACATAATAGACTATAGTAGATGTAAAAAATTAATTATATTTTATTTTTCTACTCCATCACAAAATTTTAGGTTATTCGCCACTAAAAAACAAAGTTAAAAGACTATAATCCATGGCATATATTTCTTATAAAATAGGTAATAAATAAAATAAATAATCAAGCTAGAATTTAATTATATTTACCATAATTCACATTGAATTATGGCTAATTAGATGTAAATTTATTCAATATGTTTCTTCTCCATCACCAAATTTCATCTTTCTTCGTCAGTGAGCCACATAGTTAAAGGATTATAAAACATAATAGATGTAAAAAATTTCTATATTTTTCTGCTTCTCCGTCACAAAAAATTTGGTTTCTTAACCTTTAAGAAACTAAATTAAGAGAGTACAAATTAATGACCCATAATTCATACATATGCATAACAATTAAAATTAAATAATCATGCTCAATGTTGTTTCTATTCATCGTATTCACAATGACTTATGGTATATGACGTCTAACAATATTAGATATTTTTCTTCACCATCCCAAATTTTTAATCTTTTTATCATCATTCAATAAAAACATAATAGACTATAGTAGATGTAAAAAATTAATTATATTTTATTTTTCTACCCCATCACAAAATTTTAGGTTATTCGCCACTAAAAAACAAAGTTGAAAGACTATAATCCATGACATATATTTCTTATAAAATAGGTAACAAATAAAATAAATAATCAAGCTAGAATTTATTTATATTTACCATAATTCACATTGAATTATGGTTAAGTAGATGTAAATTTATTCAATGTGTTTCTTCTCCATCACCAAATTTCATCTTTCTTCGTCAGTAAGCCACATAGTTAAAGGACTATAAAACAAAATTGATGTAAACAATTTCTATATTTTTCTTCTTCCCCGTCACAAAACGTTTGGTTTCTTAACCTTTAAGAAACTAACTTAACAGAATACAAATTAATGACCCATAATTCATACATATGCATAACAATTAAAATTAAATAATCAAGCTCAATATTGTTTCTATTCATCGTATTCACATTGACTTATGGTATATGACATCTAAAAATATTAGATATTTTTCTTCACCATCCCAAATTGTTAATCTTTTTATCCCCATTCAAAAAACATAATAGACTATAGTAGATGTAAAAAATTAATTATATTTTATTTTTCTACTCCATCACAAAATTTTAGGTTATTCGCCACTAAAAAACAAAGTTAAAAGACTATAATCCATGGCATATACTTCTTATAAAATAGGTAATAAATAAAATAAATAATCAAGCTAGAATTTAATTATATTTACCATAATTCACATTGAATTATGGCTAATTAGATGTAAATATATTCAATATGTTTCTTCTCCATCACCAAATTTCATCTTTCTTCGTCAGTGAGCCACATAGTTAAAGGATTATAAAACATAATAGATGTAAAAAATTTCTATATTTTTCTGCTTCTCCGTCACAAAAAATTTGGTTTCTTAACCTTTAAGAAACTAAATTAAGAGAGTACAAATTAATGACCCATAATTCATACATATGCATAACAATTAAAATTAAATAATCATGCTCAATGTTGTTTCTATTCATCGTATTCACAATGACTTATGGTATATGACGTCTAACAATATTAGATATTTTTCTTCACCATCCCAAATTTTTAATCTTTTTATCATCATTCAATAAAAACATAATAGACTATAGTAGATGTAAAAAATTAATTATATTTTATTTTTCTACCCCATCACAAAATTTTAGGTTATTCGCCACTAAAAAACAAAGTTGAAAGACTATAATCCATGACATATATTTCTTATAAAATAGGTAACAAATAAAATAAATAATCAAGCTAGAATTTATTTATATTTACCATAATTCACATTGAATTATGGTTAATTAGATGTAAATTTATTCAATGTGTTTCTTCTCCATCACCAAATTTCATCTTTCTTCGTCAGTAAGCCACATAGTTAAAGGACTATAAAACAAAATTGATGTAAACAATTTCTATATTTCTCTTCTTCTCTGTCACAAAAAGTTTGATTTCTTAACCTTTAAGAAACTAACTTAAGAGAATACAAATTAATGACCCATAATTCATACATATGCATAACAATTAAAATTAAATAATCAAGCTCAATATTGTTTATATTCATCGTAGTCACATTGACTTATGGTATATGACATCTAAAAATATTAGATATTTTTATTCACCATCCCAAATTTTTAATCTTTTTTATCCCCATTCAAAAAACATAATGGACTATAGTAGATCTAAAAAATTAATTATATTTTATTTTTCTACTCCATCACAAAATTTTAGGTTATTCGCTACTAAAAAACAAAGTTAAAAGACTATAATCCATGGCATATATTTCTTATAAAATAGGTAACAAAATAAAATAAATAATCAAGCTAGAATTTATTTATATTTACCATAATTCACATTGATTATGGTTAATTAGATGTAAATTTATTCAATGTGTTTCTTCTCCATCACCAAATTTCATCTTTCTTCGTCAGTAAGCCACATAGTTAAAGGACTATAAAACAAAATTGATGTAAACAATTTCTATATTTTTCTTCTTCTCTGTCACAAAAAGTTTGATTTCTTAACCTTTAAGAAACTAACTTAAGAGAATACTAATTAATGACCCATAATTCATACATATGCATAACAATTAAAATTAAATAATTATGCTCAATGTTGTTTCTATTCATCGTATTCACAATGACTTATGGTATATGACGTCTAACAATATTAGATATTTTTCTTCACCATCCAAAATTTTTAATATTTTTATCACCATTCAATAAAAACATAATAGACTATAGTAGATGTAAAAAATAAATTATATTTTACTTTTCTACCCCATCACAAAATATTAGGTTATTCGCCACTAAAAAACAAAGTTGAAAGACTATAATCCATGACATATATTTCTTATAAAATAGGTAACAAATAAAATAAATAATCAAGCTAGAATTTATTTATATTTACCATCATTCACATTGAATTATGGTTAATTAGATGTAAATTTATTCAATGTGTTTCTTCTCCATCACCAAATTTCATCTTTCTTCGTCAGTAAGCCACATAGTTAAAGGACTATAAAACAAAATTGATGTAAACAATTTCTATATTTTTCTTCTTCTCCGGCACAAAAAGTTTGATTTCTTAACCTTTAAGAAACTAAATTAAGAGAATACAAATTAATGACCCATAATTCATACATATGCATAACAATTAAAATTAAATAATCAAGCTCAATATTGTTTATATTCATCGTAGTCACATTGACTTATGGTATATGACATCTAAAAATATTAGATATTTTTCTTCACCATCCCAAATTTTTAATCTTTTTATCCCCATTCAAAAAACATAATAGAATATAGTAGATGTAAAAAATTAATTATATTTTATTTTTCTACTCCATCACAAAATTTTAGGTTATTCGCTACTAAAAAACAAAGTTAAAAGACTATAATCCATGGCATATATTTCTTATAAATTAGGTAATAAATAAAATAGATAATCAAGATAGAATTTATTTATATTTACCATAATTCACATTGAATTATGGCTAATTAGATGTAAATTTATTCAATATGTTTCTTCTCCATCACCAAATTTCATCTTTCTTCGTCAGTGAGCCACATAGTTAAAGGATTATAAAACATAATAGATGTAAATAATTTCTATATTTTTCTTCTTCTCCGTCACAAAAAATTTGGTTTCTTAACCTTTAAGAAACTAACTTAAGAGAGTACAAATTAATTACCCATAATTCATACATATGCATAACAATTAAAATTAAATAATCATGCTCAATGTTGTTTCTATTCATCGTATTCACAATGACTTATGGTATATGACGTCTAACAATATTAGATATTTTTCTTCACCATCCAAAATTTTTAATCTTTTTATCACCATTCAATAAAAACATAATAGACTATAGTAGATGTAAAAAATAAATTATATTTTACTTTTCTATCCCATCACAAAATATTAGGTTATTCGCCACTAAAAAACAAAGTTAAAAGACTATAATCCATGACATATATTTCTTATAAAATAGGTAACAAATAAAATAAAAAATCAAGCTAGAATTTATTTATATTTACCATAATTCACATTGAATTATGGTTAATTAGATGTAAATTTATTCAATGTGTTTCTTCTCCATCCCCAAATTTCATCTTTCTTCGTCAGTAAGCCACATAGTTAAAGGACTATAAATCATAATTGATGTAAACAATTTCTATATTTTTCTTCTTCTCCGTCACAAAAACTTTGGTTTCTTAACCTTTAATAAACTAACTTAAGAGAATACAAATTAATGACCCATAATTCATACATATGCATAAAAATTAAAATTAAATAATCATGCTCAATATTGTATATATTCATCGTATTCACATTGACTTATGGTATCTGACGTCTAACAATATTAGATATTTTTCTTCACCATCCCAAATTTTTAATCTTTTTATCACCATTCAATAAAAACATAATAGACTATAGTAGATGTAAAAAATAAATTATATTTTACTTTTCTACCCCATCACAAAATATTAGGTTATTCGCCACTAAAAAACAAAGTTGAAAGACTATAATCCATGACATATATTTCTTATAAAATAGGTAACAAATAAAATAAATAATCAAGCTAGAATTTATTTATATTTACCATCATTCACATTGAATTATGGTTAATTAGATGTAAATTTATTCAATGTGTTTCTTCTCCATCACCAAATTTCATCTTTCTTCGTCAGTAAGCCACATAGTTAAAGGACTATAAAACAAAATTGATGTAAACAATTTCTATATTTTTCTTCTTCTCCGGCACAAAAAGTTTGATTTCTTAACCTTTAAGAAACTAAATTAAGAGAATACAAATTAATGACCCATAACTCATACATATGCATAACAATTAAAATTAAATAATCAAGCTCAATATTGTTTATATTCATCGTAGTCACATTGACTTATGGTATATGACATCTAAAAATATTAGATATTTTTCTTCACCATCCCAAATTTTTAATCTTTTTATCCCCATTCAAAAAACATAATAGAATATAGTAGATGTAAAAAATTAATTATATTTTATTTTTCTACTCCATCACAAAATTTTAGGTTATTCGCTACTAAAAAACAAAGTTAAAAGACTATAATCCATGGCATATATTTCTTATAAATTAGGTAATAAATAAAATAAATAATCAAGATAGAATTTATTTATATTTACCATAATTCACATTGAATTATGGCTAATTAGATGTAAATTTATTCAATATGTTTCTTCTCCATCACCAAATTTCATCTTTCTTCGTCAGTGAGCCACATAGTTAAAGGATTATAAAACATAATAGATGTAAATAATTTCTATATTTTTCTTCTTCTCCGTCACAAAAAATTTGGTTTCTTAACCTTTAAGAAACTAACTTAAGAGAGTACAAATTAATTACCCATAATTCATACATATGCATAACAATTAAAATTAAATAATCATGCTCAATGTTGTTTCTATTCATCGTATTCACAATGACTTATGGTATATGACGTCTAACAATATTAGATATTTTTCTTCACCATCCAAAATTTTTAATCTTTTTATCACCATTCAATAAAAACATAATAGACTATAGTAGATGTAAAAAATAAATTATATTTTACTTTTCTATCCCATCACAAAATATTAGGTTATTCGCCACTAAAAAACAAAGTTAAAAGACTATAATCCATGACATATATTTCTTATAAAATAGGTAACAAATAAAATAAAAAATCAAGCTAGAATTTATTTATATTTACCATAATTCACATTGAATTATGGTTAATTAGATGTAAATTTATTCAATGTGTTTCTTCTCCATCCCCAAATTTCATCTTTCTTCGTCAGTAAGCCACATAGTTAAAGGACTATAAATCATAATTGATGTAAACAATTTCTATATTTTTCTTCTTCTCCGTCACAAAAACTTTGGTTTCTTAACCTTTAATAAACTAACTTAAGAGAATACAAATTAATGACCCATAATTCATACATATGCATAAAAATTAAAATTAAATAATCATGCTCAATATTGTATATATTCATCGTATTCACATTGACTTATGGTATCTGACGTCTAACAATATTAGATATTTTTCTTCACCATCCCAAATTTTTAATCTTTTTATCACCATTCAATAAAAACATAATAGACTATAGTATATGTAAAAAATTAATTATATTTTATTTTTCTACTCCATCACAAAATTTTAGGTTATTCTCCACTAAAAAACAAAGTTAAAAGACTATAATCCATGACATATATTTCTTATAAAATAGGTAATAAATAAAATAAATAATCAAGCTAGAATTTATTTATATTTACCATAATTCACATTGAATTATGGTTATTTATATGTAAATTTATTCAATGTGTTTCGTCTCCATCACCAAATTTCATCTTTCTTCGTCAGTAAGCCACATAGTTAAAGGACTATAAAACAAAATTGATGTAAACAATTTCTATATTTTTCTTCTTCTCCGGCACAAAAAGTTTGATTTCTTAACCTTTAAGAAACTAACTTAAGAGAATACAAATTAATGACCCATAATTCATACATATGCATAACAATTAAAATTAAATAATCAAGCTCAATATTGTTTATATTCATCGTAGTCACATTGACTTATGGTATATGACATCTAAAAATATTAGATATTTTTCTTCACCATCCCAAATTTTTAATCTTTTTATCCCCATTCAAAAAACATAATAGACTATAGTAAATGTAAAAAATTAATTATATTTTATTTTTCTACTCCATCACAAAATTTTAGGTTATTCGCTACTAAAAAACAAAGTTAAAAGACTATAATCCATGGCATATATTTCTTATAAATTAGGTAATAAATAAAATAAATAATCAAGCTAGAATTTATTTATATTTACCATAATTCACATTGAATTATGGCTAATTAGATGTAAATTTATTCAATATGTTTCTTCTCCATCACCAAATTTCATCTTTCTTCGTCAGTGAGCCACATAGTTAAAGGATTATAAAACATAATAGATGTAAATAATTTCTATATTTTTCTTCTTCTCCGTCACAAAAAATTTGGTGTCTTAACCTTTAAGAAACTAACTTAAGAGAGTACAAATTAATGACCCATAATTCATACATATGCATAACAATTAAAATTAAATAATCATGCTCAATGTTGTTTCTATTCATCGTATTCACAATGACTTATGGTATATGACGTCTAACAATATTAGATATTTTTCTTCACCATCCAAAATTTTTAATCTTTTTATCACCATTCAATAAAAACATAATAGACTATAGTAGATGTAAAAAATAAATTATATTTTACTTTTCTACCCCATCACAAAATTTTAGGTTATTCGCCACTAAAAAACAAAGTTAAAAGACTATAATCCATGACATATATTTCTTATAAAATAGGTAACAAATAAAATAAATAATCAAGCTAGAATTTATTTATATTTACCATAATTCACATTGAATTATGGTTAATTAGATGTAAATTTATTCAATGTGTTTCTTCTCCATCACCAAATTTCATCTTTCTTCGTCAGTAAGCCACATAGTTAAAGGACTATAAAACATAATTGATGTAAACAATTTCTATATTTTTCTTCATCTCCGTCACAAAAACTTTGGTTTCTTAACCTTTAAGAAACTAACTTAAGAGAATACAAATTAATGACCCATAATTCATAAATATGCATAACAATTAAAATTAAATAATCATGCTCAATATTGTATATATTCATCGTATTCACATTGACTTATGGTATATGACGTCTAACAATATTAGATATTTTTCTTCACCATCCCAAATTTTTAATCTTTTTATCACCATTCAATAAAAACATAATAGACTATAGTAGATGTAAAAAATTAATTATATTTTATTTTTCTACTCCATCACAAAATTTTAGGTTATTCTCCACTAAAAAACAAAGTTAAAAGACTATAATCCATGACATATATTTCTTATAAAATAGGTAATAAATAAAATAAATAATCAAACTAGAATTTATTTATATTTACCATAATTAATTTTGAATTAAGGTTAATTAGATGTAAATTTATTCAATATGTTGCTTCTCCATCACCAAATTTCATCTTTCTTCGTCAGTAAGCCACAAAGTTAAAGGATTATAAAACATAATAGATGAAAATAATTTCTATATTTTTCTTATTCTCCGTCACAAATAATTTGGTTTCTTAACCTCTAAGAAACAAACTTAAGAGAATACAAATCAATGACCCATAATTCATACATATGCATAACAATTAAAATTAAATAATCAAGCTCAATATTGTTTATATTCATCGTATTCACATTGACTTATGGTATATGACATCTAAAAATATTAGATATTTTTATTCACCATCCCAAATTTTTAATCTTTTTATCACCATTCAAAAAACATAATAGACTATAGTAGATGTAAAAAATTAATTATATTTTATTTTTCTAATCCATCACAAAATTTTAAGTTTTTCCCCACTAAAAAACAAAGTTAAAAGACTATAATGCATGACATATATTTCTTATAAAATATGTAATAAATAAAATAAATAATCAAGATAGAATTTATTTATAATTACCATAATTCACATTGAATTATGGTTAATTAGATGTAAATTTATTAAATATATTTCTTCTCCATCACCAAATTTCATCTTTCTTCGTCAGTAAGCCACAGAGTTAAAAGACTATAAAACATAATTGATGTAAACAATTTCTATATTTTTCTTCTTCTCCGTCACAAAAAATTTTGTTTCTTAACCTCTAAGAAACTAACTTAAGAGAATACAAATTAATGACCCATAATTCATACATATGCATAACAATTAAAATTAAATAATCATGCTCGATATTGTATATATTCATCGTATTCACATTGACTTATGGTATATGACGTCTAACAATATTAGATATTTTTCTTCACCATCCCAAATTTTTAATCTTTTTATCACCATTCAATAAAAACATAATAGACTATAGTAGATGTATAAAATTAATTATATTTTATTTTTCTACTCCATCACAAAATTTTAGGTTATTCTCCACTAAAAAACAAAGTTAAAAGACTATAATCCATGACATATATTTCTTATAAAATAGGTAATAAATAAAATAAATAATCAAGCAAGAAATTATTTATATTTACCATAATTCATTTTGAATTAATGTTAATTAGATGTAAATTTATTCAATATGTTGCTTCTCCATCACCAAATTTCATCTTTCTTCGTCAGTAAGCCACAGAGTTAAAGGATTATAAAACATAATAGATGTAAATAATTTCTATATTTTTCTTCTTCTTCGTCACCAAAATTTTGGTTTCCTAACCTCTAAGAAACTAACTTAAGAGAATTGAAATTAATGACCCATAATTAATACATATGCATAACAATTAAAATTAAATAATCAAGCTCAATATTGTTTCTATTCATCATATTCACATTGACTTATGGTATATGACATCTAAAAATATTAGATATTTTTCTTCACCATCCCAAATTTTTAATCTTTTTATCACCATTTAAAAAACATAATAGACTATAGTAGATGTAAAAAATTAATTATATTTTATTTTTCTACTCCATCACAAAATTTTAAGTTTTCCCCACTAAAAAACAAAGTTAGAAGACTATAATCCATGACATATATTTCTTATAAAATATGTAATAAATAAAATAAATAATCAAGATAGAATTTATTTATATTAACCATAATTCACATTGAATTATGGTTAATTAGATGTAAATTTATTCAATATATTTCTTCTCCATCACCAAATTTCATCTTTCTTCGTCAGTAAGCCACAGAGTTAAAAGACTATAAAACATAATTGATGTAAACAATTTCTATATTTTTCTTCTTCTCCGTCACAAAAAATTTGGTTTCTTAACATCTAAGAAACTAACTTAAGAGAATACAAATTAATGACCCAAAATTTATACATATGCATAACAATTAAAATTAAATAGTCATGCTCAATATTGTATATATTCATCGTATTCACATTGACTTATGGTATATGACGTCTAACAATATTAGATATTTTTCTTCACCATTCCAAATTTTTAATCTTTTTATCACCATTCAATAAAAACATAATAGACTATAGTAGATGTATAAAATTAATTATATTTTATTTTTCTACTCCATCACAAAATTTTAGGTTATTCTCCACTAAAAAACAAAGTTAAAAGACTATAATCCATGACATATATTTCTTATAAAATTGGTAATAATAAAAATAAATAATCAAGCTAGTATTTATTTATATTTAGCATAATTCATTTTGAATTAAGGTTAATTAGATGTAAATTTATTCAATATGTTGCTTCTCCATCACCAAATTTCATCTTTCTTCGTCACTAAGCCACAGAGTTAAAGGATTATAAAACATAATAGATGTAAATAATTTCTATATTTTTCTTCTTCTTCGTCACCAAAATTTTGGTTTCTTAACCTCTAAGAAACTAACTTAAGAGAATAGAAATTAATGACCCATAATTAATACATATGCATAACAATTAAAATTAAATAATCAAGCTCAATATTGTTTATATTCATCGTATTCACATTGACTTATGGTATATGACATCTAAAAATATTAGATATTTTTATTCACCATCCCAAATTTTTAATCTTTTTATCACCATTCAAAAAACATAATAGACTATAGTAGATGTAAAAAATTAATTATATTTTATTTTTCTAATCCATCACAAAATTTTAAGTTTTTCCCCACTAAAAAACAAAGTTAAAAGACTATAATGCATGACATATATTTCTTATAAAATATGTAATAAATAAAATAAATAATCAAGATAGAATTTATTTATAATTACCATAATTCACATTGAATTATGGTTAATTAGATGTAAATTTATTAAATATATTTCTTCTCCATCACCAAATTTCATCTTTCTTCGTCAGTAAGCCACAGAGTTAAAAGACTATAAAACATAATTGATGTAAACAATTTCTATATTTTTCTTCTTCTCCGTCACAAAAAATTTTGTTTCTTAACCTCTAAGAAACTAACTTAAGAGAATACAAATTAATGACCCATAATTCATACATATGCATAACAATTAAAATTAAATAATCATGCTCAATATTGTATATATTCATCGTATTCACATTGACTTATGGTATATGACGTCTAACAATATTAGATATTTTTCTTCACCATCCCAAATTTTTAATCTTTTTATCACCATTCAATAAAAACATAATAGACTATAGTAGATGTATAAAATTAATTATATTTTATTTTTCTACTCCATCACAAAATTTTAGGTTATTCTCCACTAAAAAACAAAGTTAAAAGACTATAATCCATGACATATATTTCTTATAAAATAGGTAATAAATAAAATAAATAATAAAGCAAGAATTTATTTATATTTACCATAATTCATTTTGAATTAATGTTAATTAGATGTAAATTTATTCAATATGTTGCTTCTCCATCACCAAATTTCATCTTTCTTCGTCAGTAAGCCACAGAGTTAAAGGATTATAAAACATAATAGATGTAAATAATTTCTATATTTTTCTTCTTCTTCGTCACCAAAATTTTGGTTTCTTAACCTCTAAGAAACTAAGTTAAGAGAATAGAAATTAATGACCCATAATTAATACATATGCATAACAATTAAAATTAAATAATCAAGCTCAATATTGTTTCTATTCATCATATTCACATTGACTTATGGTATATGACATCTAAAAATATTAGATATTTTTCTTCACCATCCCAAATTTTTAATCTTTTTATCACCATTTAAAAAACATAATAGACTATAGTAGATGTAAAAAATTAATTATATTTTATTTTTCTACTCCATCACAAAATTTTAAGTTTTCCCCACTAAAAAACAAAGTTAAAAGACTATAATCCATGACATATATTTCTTATAAAATATGTAATAAATAAAATAAATAATCAAGATAGAATTTATTTATATTTACCATAATTCACATTAAATTATGGTTAATTAGATGTAAATTTATTCAATATATTTATTCTCCATCACCAAATTTCATCTTTCTTCGTCAGTAAGCCACAGAGTTAAAAGACTATAAAACATAATTGATGTATACAATTTCTATATTTTTCTTCTTCTCCGTCACAAAAAATTTGGTTTCTTAACCTCTAAGAAACTAACTTAAGAGAATACAAATTAATGACCCAAAATTTATACATATGCATAACAATTAAAATTAAATAGTCATGCTCAATATTGTATATATTCATCGTATTCACATTGACTTATGGTATATGACGTCTAACAATATTAGATATTTTTCTTCACCATTCCAAATTTTTAATCTTTTTATCACCATTCAATAAAAACATAATAGACTATAGTAGATGTATAAAATTAATTATATTTTATTTTTCTACTCCATCACAAAATTTTAGGTTATTCTCAACTAAAAAACAAAGTTAAAAGACTATAATCCATGACATATATTTCTTATAAAATTGGTAATAATAAAAATAAATAATCAAGCTAGAATTTATTTATATTTAGCATAATTCATTTTGAATTAAGGTTAATTAGATGTAAATTTATTCAATATGTTGCTTCTCCATCACCAAATTTCATCTTTCTTCGTCAGTAAGCCACAGAGTTAAAGGATTATAAAACATAATAGATGTAAATAATTTCTATATTTTTCTTCTTCTTCGTCACCAAAATTTTGGTTTCTTAACCTCTAAGAAACTAACTTAAGAGAATAGAAATTAATGACCCATAATTAATACATATGCATAACAATTAAAATTAAATAATCAAGCTCAATATTCTTTATATTCATCGTATTCACATTGACTTATGGTATATGACATCTAAAAATATTAGATATTTTTATTCACCATCCCAAATTTTTAATCTTTTTATCACCATTCAAAAAACATAATAGACTATAGTAGATGTAAAAAATTAATTATATTTTATTTTTCTAATCCATCACAAAATTTTATGTTTTTCCCCACTAAAAAACAAAGTTAAAAGACTATAATGCATGACATATATTTCTTATAAAATATGTAATAAATAAATTAAATAATCCAAATAGAATTTATTTATAATTACCATAATTCACATTGAATTATGGTTAATTAGATGTAAATTTATTAAATATATTTCTTCTCCATCACCAAATTTCATCTTTCTTCGTCAGTAAGCCACAGAGTTAAAAGACTATAAAACATAATTGATGTAAACAATTTCTATATTTTTCTTCTTCTCCGTCACAAAAAATTTTGTTTCTTAACCTCTAAGAAACTAACTTAAGAGAATACAAATTAATGACCCATAATTCATACATATGCATAACAATTAAAATTAAATAATCATGCTCAATATTGTATATATTCATCGTATTCACATTGACTTATGGTATATGACGTCTAACAATATTAGATATTTTTCTTCACCATCCCAAATTTTTAATCTTTTTATCACCATTCAATAAAAACATAATAGACTATAGTAGATGTATAAAATTAATTATATTTTATTTTTCTATTCCATCACAAAATTTTAGGTTATTCTCCACTAAAAAACAAAGTTAAAAGACTATAATCCATGACATATATTTCTTATAAAATAGGTAATAAATAAAATAAATAATCAAGCAAGAATTTATTTATATTTACCATAATTCATTTTGAATTAATGTTAATTAGATGTAAATTTATTCAATATGTTGCTTCTCCATCACCAAATTTCATCTTTCTTCGTCAGTAAGCCACAGAGTTAAAGGATTATAAAACATAATAGATGTAAATAATTTCTATATTTTTCTTCTTCTTCGTCACCAAAATTTTGGTTTCTTAACCTCTAAGAAACTAACTTAAGAGAATAGAAATTAATGACCCATACTTAATACATATGCATAACAATTAAAATTAAATAATCAAGCTCAATATTGTTTCTATTCATCATATTCACATTGACTTATGGTATATGACATCTAAAAATATTAGATATTTTTCTTCACCATCCCAAATTTTTAATCTTTTTATCACCATTTAAAAAACATAATAGACTATAGTAGATGTAAAAAATTAATTATATTTTATTTTTCTACTCCATCACAAAATTTTAAGTTTTCCCCACTAAAAAACAAAGTTAAAAGACTATAATCCATGACATATATTTCTTATAAAATATGTAATAAATAAAATAAATAATCAAGATAGAATTTATTTATATTTACCATAATTCACATTGAATTATGGTTAATTAGATGTAAATTTATTCAATATATTTCTTCTCCATCACCAAATTTCATCTTTCTTCGTCAGTAAGCCACAGAGTTAAAAGACTATAAAACATAATTGATGTAAACAATTTCTATATTTTTCTTCTTCTCCGTCACAAAAAATTTGGTTTCTTAACCTCTAAGAAACTAACTTAAGAAAATACAAATTAATGACCCAAAATTTATACATATGCATAACAATTAAAATTAAATAGTCATGCTCAATATTGTATATATTCATCGTATTCACATTGACTTATGGTATATGACGTCTAACAATATTAGATATTTTTCTTCACCATTCCAAATTTTTAATCTTTTTATCACCATTCAATAAAAACATAATAGACTATAGTAGATGTATAAAATTAATTATATTTTATTTTTCTACTCCATCACAAAATTTTAGGTTATTCTCACTAAAAAACAAAGTTAAAAGACTATAATCCATGACATATATTTCTTATAAAATTGGTAATAATAAAAATAAATAATCAAGCTAGAATTTATTTATATTTAGAATAATTCATTTTGAATTAAGGTTAATTAGATGTAAATTTATTCAATATGTTGCCTCTCCAACACCAAATTTCATCTTTCTTCGTCAGTAAGCCACAGAGTTAAAGGATTATAAAACATAATAGATGTAAATAATTTCTATATTTTTCTTCTTCTTCGTCACCAAAATTTTGGTTTCTTAACCTCTAAGAAACTAACTTAAGAGAATAGAAATTAATGACCCATAATTAATACATATGCATAACAATTAAAATTAAATAATCAAGCTCAATATTGTTTATATTCATCGTATTCACATTGACTTATGGTATATGACATCTAAAAATATTAGATATTTTTATTCACCATCCCAAATTTTTAATCTTTTTATCACCATTCAAAAAACATAATAGACTATAGTAGATGTAAAAAATTAATTATATTTTATTTTTCTAATCCATCACAAAATTTTAAGTTTTTCCCCACTAAAAAACAAAGTTAAAAGACTATAATGCATGACATGTATTTCTTATAAAATATTTATTAAATAAAATAAATAATCAAGATAGAATTTATTTATAATTACCATAATTCACATTGAATTATGGTTAATTAGATGTAAATTTATTCAATATATTTCTTCTCCATCACCAAATTTCATCTATCTTCGTCAGTAAGCCACAGAGTTAAAAGACTATAAAACATAATTGATGTAAACAATTTCTATATTTTTCTTCTTCTCCGTCACAAAAAATTTTGTTTCTTAACCTCTAAGAAACTAACTTAAGAGAATACAAATTAATGACCCATAATTCATACATATGCATAACAATTAAAATTAAATAATCATGCTCAATATTGTATATATTCATCGTATTCACATTGACTTATGGTATATGACGTCTAACAATATTAGATATTTTTCTTCACCATCCCAAATTTTTAATCTTTTTATCACCATTCAATAAAAACATAATAGACTATAGTAGATGTATAAAATTAATTATATTTTATTTTTCTACTCCATCACAAAATTTTAGGTTATTCTCCACTAAAAAACAAAGTTAAAAGACTATAATCCATGACATATATTTGTTATAAAATAGGTAATAAATAAAATAAATAATCAAGCAAGAATTTATTTATATTTACCATAATTCATTTTGAATTAATGTTAATTAGATGTAAATTTATTCAATATGTTGCTTCTCCATCACCAAATTTCATCTTTCTTCGTCAGTAAGCCACAGAGTTAAAGGATTATAAAACATAATAGATGTAAATAATTTCTATATTTTTCTTCTTCTTCGTCACCAAAATTTTGGTTTCTTAACCTCTAAGAAACTAACTTAAGAGAATAGAAATTAATGACCCATAATAAATACATATGCATAACAATTAAAATTAAATAATCAAGCTCAATATTGTTTCTATTCATCGTATTCACATTAACTTATGGTATATGACATCTAAAAATATTAGATATTTTTCTTCACCATCCCAAATTTTTAATCTTTTTATCACAATTTAAAAAACATAATAGACTATAGTAGATGTAAAAAATTAATTATATTTTATTTTTCTACTCCATCACAAAATTTGAAGTTTTCCCCACTAAAAAACAAAGTTAAAACACTATAATCCATGACATATATTTCTTATAAAATATGTAATAAATAAAATAAATAATCAAGATAGAATTTATTTATATTTACCCTAATTCACATTGAATTATGGTTAATTAGGTGTAAATTTATTCAATGTCTTTCTTCTCCATCACCAAATTTCATCTTTCTTCGTCAGTAAGCCACAGAGTAAAAAGACTATAAAACAAAATTGATGTAAACAATTTCTATATTTTTCTTCTTCTTCGTCACAAAAAATTTGGTTTCCTAACCTCTAAGAAACTAACTTAAGAGAATACAAATTAAGGACCCATAATTCACACATATGCATAACAATTAAAATTAAATAATCATGCTCAATATTGTATATATTCATCGTATTCACATTGACTTATGGTATTTGACGTCTAACAATATTAGATATTTTTCTTCACCATCCCAAATTTTTAGTCTTTTTATCACCATTCGGTAAATACATAATATACTATAGTAGATGTAAAAAATAATTATATTTTATTTTTCTACTCCATCACTAAATTTTAGGTTATTCTCCACTAAAAAACAAAGTTAAAAGACTATAATCCATGACATATATTTCTTATAAAATAGGTAATAAATAAAATAAATAATTAAGCAAGGATTTATTTATATTTACCATAATTCACATTGAATTCAGGTTAATTAGATGTAAATTTATTCAATATGTTGCTTCTCCATCACCAAATTTCATCTTTCTTCGTCAGTAAGCCACAGAGTTAAAGGATTATAAAACATAATAGATGTAAATAATTTCTATATTTTTCTTCTTCTCCGTCACAAAAAATTTGGTTTCTTAACCTCTAAGAAACTAACTTAAGAGAATAGAAATTAATGACCCATAATTAATACATATGCATAACAATTAAAATTAAATAATCAAGCTCAATATTGTTTCTATTCATCATATTCACATTGACTTATGGTATATGACATCTAAAAATATTAGATATTTTTCTTCACCATCCCAAATTTTTAATCTTTTTATCACCATTTAAAAAACATAGTAGACTATAGTAGATGTAAAAAATTAATTATATTTTATTTTTCTACTCCATCACAAAATTTTAAGTTTTCCCCACTAAAAAACAAAGTTAAAAGACTATAATCCATGACATATATTTCTTATAAAATATGTAATAAATAAAATAAATAATCAAGATAGAATTTATTTATATTTACCATAATTCACATTGAATTATGGTTAATTAGATGTAAATTTATTAAATATATTTCTTCTCCATCACCAAATTTCATCTTTCTTCGTCAGTAAGCCACAGAGTTAAAAGACTATAAAACATAATTGATGTAAACAATTTCTATATTTTTCTTCTTCTCCGTCACAAAAAATTTTGTTTCTTAACCTCTAAGAAACTAACTTAAGAGAATACAAATTAATGACCCATAATTCATACATATGCATAACAATTAAAATTAAATAATCATGCTCAATATTGTATATATTCATCGTATTCACATTGACTTATGGTATATGACGTCTAACAATATTAGATATTTTTCTTCACCATCCCAAATTTTTAATCTTTTTATCACCATTCAATAAAAACATAATAGACTATAGTAGATGTATAAAATTAATTATATTTTATTTTTCTACTCCATCACAAAATTTTAGGTTATTCTCCACTAAAAAACAAAGTTAAAAGACTATAATCCATGACATATATTTCTTATAAAATAGGTAATAAATAAAATAAATAATCAAGCAAGAATTTATTTATATTTACCATAATTCATTTTGAATTAATGTTAATTAGATGTAAATTTATTCAATATGTTGCTTCTCCATCACCAAATTTCATCTTTCTTCGTCAGTAAGCCACAGAGTTAAAGGATTATAAAACATAATAGATGTAAATAATTTCTATATTTTTCTTCTTCTTCGTCACCAAAATTTTGGTTTCTTAACCTCTAAGAAACTAACTTAAGAGAATAGAAATTAATGACCCATACTTAATACATATGCATAACAATTAAAATTAAATAATCAAGCTCAATATTGTTGCTATTCATCATATTCACATTGACTTATGGTATATGACATCTAAAAATATTAGATATTTTTCTTCACCATCCCAAATTTTTAATCTTTTTATCACCATTTAAAAAACATAATAGACTATAGTAGATGTAAAAAATTAATTATATTTTATTTTTCTACTCCATCACAAAATTTTAAGTTTTCCCCACTAAAAAACAAAGTTAAAAGACTATAATCCATGACATATATTTCTTATAAAATATGTAATAAATAAAATAAATAATCAAGATAGAATTTATTTATATTTACCATAATTCACATTGAATTATGGTTAATTAGATGTAAATTTATTCAATATATTTCTTCTCCATCACCAAATTTCATCTTTCTTCGTCAGTAAGCCACAGAGTTAAAAGACTATAAAACATAATTGATGTAAACAATTTCTATATTTTTCTTCTTCTCCGTCACAAAAAATTTGGTTTCTTAACCTCTAAGAAACTAACTTAAGAAAATACAAATTAATGACCCAAAATTTATACATATGCATAACAATTAAAATTAAATAGTCATGCTCAATATTGTATATATTCATCGTATTCACATTGACTTATGGTATATGACGTCTAACAATATTAGATATTTTTCTTCACCATTCCAAATTTTTAATCTTTTTATCACCATTCAATAAAAACATAATAGACTATAGTAGATGTATAAAATTAATTATATTTTATTTTTCTACTCCATCACAAAATTTTAGGTTATTCTCCACTAAAAAACAAAGTTAAAAGACTATAATCCATGACATATATTTCTTATAAAATTGGTAATAATAAAAATAAATAATCAAGCTAGAATTTATTTATATTTAGCATAATTCATTTTGAATTAAGGTTAATTAGATGTAAATTTATTCAATATGTTGCCTCTCCATCACCAAATTTCATCTTTCTTCGTCAGTAAGCCACAGAGTTAAAGGATTATAAAACATAATAGATGTAAATAATTTCTATATTTTTCTTCTTCTTCGTCACCAAAATTTTGGTTTCTTAACCTCTAAGAAACTAACTTAAGAGAATAGAAATTAATGACCCATAATTAATACATATGCATAACAATTAAAATTAAATAATCAAGCTCAATATTGTTTATATTCATCGTATTCACGTTGACTTATGGTATATGACATCTAAAAATATTAGATATTTTTATTCACCATCCCAAATTTTTAATCTTTTTATCACCATTCAAAAAACATAATAGACTATAGTAGATGTAAAAAATTAATTATATTTTATTTTTCTAATCCATCACAAAATTTTAAGTTTTTCCCCACTAAAAAACAAAGTTAAAAGACTATAATGCATGACATGTATTTCTTATAAAATATGTATTAAATAAAATAAATAATCAAGATAGAATTTATTTATAATTACCATAATTCACATTGAATTATGGTTAATTAGATGTAAATTTATTCAATATATTTCTTCTCCATCACCAAATTTCATCTTTCTTCGTCAGTAAGCCACAGAGTTAAAAGACTATAAAACATAATTGATGTAAACAATTTCTATATTTTTCTTCTTCTCCGTCACAAAAAATTTTGTTTCTTAACCTCTAAGAAACTAACTTAAGAGAATACAAATTAATGACCCAAAATTTATACATATGCATAACAATTAAAATTAAATAGTCATGCTCAATATTGTATATATTCATCGTATTCACATTGACTTATGGTATATGACGTCTAACAATATTAGATATTTTTCTTCACCATCCCAAATTTTTAATCTTTTTATCACCATTCAATAAAAACATAATAGACTATAGTAGATGTATAAAATTAATTATATTTTATTTTTCTACTCCATCAAAAAATTTTAGGTTATTCTCCACTAAAAAACAAAGTTAAAAGACTATAATCCATGACATATATTTCTTATAAAATTGGTAATAATAAAAATAAATAATCAAGCTAGAATTTATTTATATTTAGCATAATTCATTTTGAATTAAGGTTAATTAGATGTAAATTTATTCAATATGTTGCCTCTCCATCACCAAATTTCATCTTTCTTCGTCAGTAAGCCACAGAGTTAAAGGATTATAAAACATAATAGATGTAAATAATTTCTATATTTTTCTTCTTCTTCGTCACCAAAATTTTGGTTTCTTAACCTCTAAGAAACTAACTTAAGAGAATAGAAATTAATGACCCATAATTAATACATATGCATAACAATTAAAATTAAATAATCAAGCTCAATATTGTTTATATTCATCGTATTCACGTTGACTTATGGTATATGACATCTAAAAATATTAGATATTTTTATTCACCATCCCAAATTTTTAATCTTTTTATCACCATTCAAAAAACATAATAGACTATAGTAGATGTAAAAAATTAATTATATTTTATTTTTCTAATCCATCACAAAATTTTAAGTTTTTCCCCACTAAAAAACAAAGTTAAAAGACTATAATGCATGACATGTATTTCTTATAAAATATGTATTAAATAAAATAAATAAACAAGATAGAATTTATTTATAATTACCATAATTCACATTGAATTATGGTTAATTAGATGTAAATTTATTCAATATATTTCTTCTCCATCACCAAATTTCATCTTTCTTCGTCAGTAAGCCACAGAGTTAAAAGACTATAAAACATAATTGATGTAAACAATTTCTATATTTTTCTTCTTCTCCGTCACAAAAAATTTTGTTTCTTAACCTCTAAGAAACTAACTTAAGAGAATACAAATTAATGACCCAAAATTTATACATATGCATAACAATTAAAATTAAATAGTCATGCTCAATATTGTATATATTCATCGTATTCACATTGACTTATGGTATATGACGTCTAACAATATTAGATATTTTTCTTCACCATCCCAAATTTTTAATCTTTTTATCACCATTCAATAAAAACATAATAGACTATAGTAGATGTATAAAATTAATTATATTTTATTTTTCTACTCCATCAAAAAATTTTAGGTTATTCTCCACTAAAAAACAAAGTTAAAAGACTATAATCCATGACATATATTTCTTATAAAATTGGTAATAATAAAAATAAATAATCAAGCTAGAATTTATTTATATTTAGCATAATTCATTTTGAATTAAGGTTAATTAGATGTAAATTTATTCAATATGTTGCTTCTCCATCACCAAATTTCATCTTTCTTCGTCAGTAAGCCACAGAGTTAAAGGATTATAAAACATAATAGATGTAAATAATTTCTATATTTTTCTTCTTCTTCGTCACCAAAATTTTGGTTTCTTAACCTCTAAGAAACTAACTTAAGAGAATAGAAATTAATGACCCATAATTAATACATATGCATAACAATTAAAATTAAATAATCAAGCTCAATATTGTTTCTATTCATCGTATTCACATTGACTTATGGTATATGAGATCTAAAAATATTAGATATTTTTCTTCACCATCCCAAATTTTTAATCTTTTTATCACCATTTAAAAAACATAATAGACTATAGTAGATGTAAAAAATTAATTATATTTTATTTTTCTTCTCCATCACAAACATTTAAGTTTTCCCCACTAAAAAACAAAGTTAAAAGACTATAGTCCATTACATATATTTCTTATAGAATATGTAATAAATAAAATAAATAATCAAGATAGAATTTATTTATATTTACCATAATTCACATTGAGTTATGGTTATTTAGATGTAAATTTATTCAATATATTTCTTCTCCATCACCAAATTTCATCTTTCTTCGTCAGTAACCACAGAGTTAAAAGACTATAAAACATAATTGATGTAAACAATTTCTATATTTTTCTTCTTCTCCGTCACAAAAAATTTGGTTTCTTAACCTCTAAGAAACTAACTTAAGAGAATACAAATTAATGACCCATAATTTATACATATGCATAACAATTAAAATTAAATAGTCATGCTCAATATTGTATATATTCATCGTATTCACATTGACTTATGGTATATGACGTCTAACAATATTAGATATTTTTCTTCACCATCCCAAATTTTTAATCTTTTTATCACCATTCAATAAAAACATAATAGACTTAGTAGATGTATAAAATTAATTATATTTTAGTTTTCTACTCCATCACAAAATTTTAGGTTATTCTCCACTAAAAAACAAAGTTAAAAGACTATAATCCATGACATATATTTCTTATAAAATTGGTAATAATAAAAATAAATAATCAAGCTAGAATTTATTTATATTTAGCATAATTCATTTTGAATTAAGGTTAATTAGATGTAAATTTATTCAATATGTTGCTTCTCCATCACCAAATTTCATCTTTCTTCGTCAGTAAGCCACAGAGTTAAAGGATTATAAAACATAATAGATGTAAATAATTTCTATATTTTTCTTCTTCTCCGTCACAAAAAATTTGGTTTCTTAACCTCTAAGAAACTAACTTAAGAGAATAGAAATTAATGAACCATAATTCATACATATGCGTAACAATTAAAATTAAATAATCAAGCTCAATATTGTTTCTATTCATCGTATTCACATTGACTTATGGTATATGACATCTAAAAATATTAGATATTTTTCTTCACCATCCCAAATTTTTAATCTTTTTATCACCATTTAAAAAACATAATAGACTATAGTAGATGTAAAAAATTAATTATATTTTATTTTTCTACTCCATCACAAAATTTTAAGTTTTCCCCACTAAAAAACAAAGTTAAAAGACTATAATCCATGACATATATTTCTTATAAAATATGTAATAAATAAAATAAATAATCAAGATAGAATTTATTTATATTTACCATAATTCACATTGAATTATGGTTAATTAGATGTAAATTTATTAAATATATTTCTTCTCCATCACCAAATTTCATCTTTCTTCGTCAGTAAGCCACAGAGTTAAAAGACTATAAAACATAATTGATGTAAACAATTTCTATATTTTTCTTCTTCTCCGTCACAAAAAATTTTGTTTCTTAACCTCTAAGAAACTAACTTAAGAGAATACAAATTAATGACCCAAAATTTATACATATGCATAACAATTAAAATTAAATAGTCATGCTCAATATTGTATATATTCATCGTATTCACATTGACTTATGGTATATGACGTCTAACAATATTAGATATTTTTCTTCACCATCCCAAATTTTTAATCTTTTTATCACCATTCAATAAAAACATAATAGACTTAGTAGATGTATAAAATTAATTATATTTTAGTTTTCTACTCCATCACAAAATTTTAGGTTATTCTCCACTAAAAAACAAAGTTAAAAGACTATAATCCATGACATATATTTCTTATAAAATTGGTAATAATAAAAATAAATAATCAAGCTAGAATTTATTTATATTTAGCATAATTCATTTTGAATTAAGGTTAATTAGATGTAAATTTATTCAATATGTTGCTTCTCCATCACCAAATTTCATCTTTCTTCGTCAGTAAGCCACAGAGTTAAAGGATTATAAAACATAATAAATGTAAATAATTTCTATATTTTTCTTCTTCTCCGTCACAAAAAATTTGGTTTCTTAACCTCTAAGAAACTAACTTAAGATAATAGAAATTAATGACCCATAATTCATACATATGCGTAACAATTAAAATTAAATAATCAAGCTCAATATTGTTTCTATTCATCGTATTCACATTGACTTATGGTATATGACATCTAAAAATATTAGATATTTTTCTTCACCATCCCAAATTTTTAATCTTTTTATCACCATTTAAAAAACATAATAGACTATAGTAGATGTAAAAAATTAATTATATTTTATTTTTCTACTCCATCACAAAATTTTAAGTTTTCCCCACTAAAAAACAAAGTTAAAAGACTATAATCCATGACATATATTTCTTATAAAATATGTAATAAATAAAATAAATAATCAAGATAGAATTTATTTATATTTACCATAATTCACATTGAATTATGGTTAATTAGATGTAAATTTATTAAATATATTTCTTCTCCATCACCAAATTTCATCTTTCTTCGTCAGTAAGCCACAGAGTTAAAAGACTATAAAACATAATTGATGTAAACAATTTCTATATTTTTCTTCTTCTCCGTCACAAAAAATTTTGTTTCTTAACCTCTAAGAAACTAACTTAAGAGAATACAAATTAATGACCCAAAATTTATACATATGCATAACAATTAAAATTAAATAGTCATGCTCAATATTGTATATATTCATCGTATTCACATTGACTTATGGTATATGACGTCTAACAATATTAGATATTTTTCTTCACCATCCCAAATTTTTAATCTTTTTATCACCATTCAATAAAAACATAATAGACTATAGTAGATGTATAAAATTAATTATATTTTATTTTTCTACTCCATCAAAAAATTTTAGGTTATTCTCCACTAAAAAACAAAGTTAAAAGACTATAATCCATGACATATATTTCTTATAAAATTGGTAATAATAAAAATAAATAATCAAGCTAGAATTTATTTATATTTAGCATAATTCATTTTGAATTAAGGTTAATTAGATGTAAATTTATTCAATATGTTGCTTCTCCATCACCAAATTTCATCTTTCTTCGTCAGTAAGCCACAGAGTTAAAGGATTATAAAACATAATAGATGTAAATAATTTCTATATTTTTCTTCTTCTTCGTCACCAATATTTTGGTTTCTTAACCTCTAAGAAACTAACTTAAGAGAATAGAAATTAATGACCCATAATTAATACATATGCATAACAATTAAAATTAAATAATCAAGCTCAATATTGTTTCTATTCATCGTATTCACATTGACTTATGGTATATGACATCTAAAAATATTAGATATTTTTCTTCACCATCCCAAATTTTTAATCTTTTTATCACCATTTAAAAAACATAATAGACTATAGTAGATGTAAAAAATTAATTATATTTTATTTTTCTTCTCCATCACAAACATTTAAGTTTTCCCCACTAAAAAACAAAGTTAAAAGACTATAGTCCATTACATATATTTCTTATAGAATATGTAATAAATAAAATAAATAATCAAGATAGAATTTATTTATATTTACCATAATTCACATTGAGTTATGGTTATTTAGATGTAAATTTATTCAATATATTTCTTCTCCATCACCAAATTTCATCTTTCTTCGTCAGTAACCACAGAGTTAAAAGACTATAAAACATAATTGATGTAAACAATTTCTATATTTTTCTTCTTCTCCGTCACAAAAAATTTGGTTTCTTAACCTCTAAGAAACTAACTTAAGAGAATACAAATTAATGACCCATAATTTATACATATGCATAACAATTAAAATTAAATAGTCATGCTCAATATTGTATATATTCATCGTATTCACATTGACTTATGGTATATGACGTCTAACAATATTAGATATTTTTCTTCACCATCCCAAATTTTTAATCTTTTTATCACCATTCAATAAAAACATAATAGACTTAGTAGATGTATAAAATTAATTATATTTTAGTTTTCTACTCCATCACAAAATTTTAGGTTATTCTCCACTAAAAAACAAAGTTAAAAGACTATAATCCATGACATATATTTCTTATAAAATTGGTAATAATAAAAATAAATAATCAAGCTAGAATTTATTTATATTTAGCATAATTCATTTTGAATTAAGGTTAATTAGATGTAAATTTATTCAATATGTTGCTTCTCCATCACCAAATTTCATCTTTCTTCGTCAGTAAGCCACAGAGTTAAAGGATTATAAAACATAATAGATGTAAATAATTTCTATATTTTTCTTCTTCTCCGTCACAAAAAATTTGGTTTCTTAACCTCTAAGAAACTAACTTAAGAGAATAGAAATTAATGACCCATAATTCATACATATGCGTAACAATTAAAATTAAATAATCAAGCTCAATATTGTTTCTATTCATCGTATTCACATTGACTTATGGTATATGACATCTAAAAATATTAGATATTTTTCTTCACCATCCCAAATTTTTAATCTTTTTATCACCATTTAAAAAACATAATAGACTATAGTAGATGTAAAAAATTAATTATATTTTATTTTTCTACTCCATCACAAAATTTTAAGTTTTCCCCACTAAAAAACAAAGTTAAAAGACTATAATCCATGACATATATTTCTTATAAAATATGTAATAAATAAAATAAATAATCAAGATAGAATTTATTTATATTTACCATAATTCACATTGAATTATGGTTAATTAGATGTAAATTTATTAAATATATTTCTTCTCCATCACCAAATTTCATCTTTCTTCGTCAGTAAGCCACAGAGTTAAAAGACTATAAAACATAATTGATGTAAACAATTTCTATATTTTTCTTCTTCTCCGTCACAAAAAATTTTGTTTCTTAACCTCTAAGAAACTAACTTAAGAGAATACAAATTAATGACCCAAAATTTATACATATGCATAACAATTAAAATTAAATAGTCATGCTCAATATTGTATATATTCATCGTATTCACATTGACTTATGGTATATGACGTCTAACAATATTAGATATTTTTCTTCACCATCCCAAATTTTTAATCTTTTTATCACCATTCAATAAAAACATAATAGACTTAGTAGATGTATAAAATTAATTATATTTTAGTTTTCTACTCCATCACAAAATTTTAGGTTATTCTCCACTAAAAAACAAAGTTAAAAGACTATAATCCATGACATATATTTCTTATAAAATTGGTAATAATAAAAATAAATAATCAAGCTAGAATTTATTTATATTTAGCATAATTCATTTTGAATTAAGGTTAATTAGATGTAAATTTATTCAATATGTTGCTTCTCCATCACCAAATTTCATCTTTCTTCGTCAGTAAGCCACAGAGTTAAAGGATTATAAAACATAATAGATGTAAATAATTTCTATATTTTTCTTCTTCTCCGTCACAAAAAATTTGGTTTCTTAACCTCTAAGAAACTAACTTAAGAGAATAGAAATTAATGACCCATAATTCATACATATGCGTAACAATTAAAATTAAATAATCAAGCTCAATATTGTTTCTATTCATCGTATTCACATTGACTTATGGTATATGACATCTAAAAATATTAGATATTTTTCTTCACCATCCCAAATTTTTAATCTTTTTATCACCATTTAAAAAACATAATAGACTATAGTAGATGTAAAAAATTAATTATATTTTATTTTTCTACTCCATCACAAAATTTTAAGTTTTCCCCACTAAAAAACAAAGTTAAAAGACTATAATCCATGACATATATTTCTTATAAAATATGTAATAAATAAAATAAATAATCAAGATAGAATTTATTTATATTTACCATAATTCACATTGAATTATGGTTAATTAGATGTAAATTTATTAAATATATTTCTTCTCCATCACCAAATTTCATCTTTCTTCGTCAGTAAGCCACAGAGTTAAAAGACTATAAAACATAATTGATGTAAACAATTTCTATATTTTTCTTCTTCTCCGTCACAAAAAATTTTGTTTCTTAACCTCTAAGAAACTAACTTAAGAGAATACAAATTAATGACCCAAAATTTATACATATGCATAACAATTAAAATTAAATAGTCATGCTCAATATTGTATATATTCATCGTATTCACATTGACTTATGGTATATGACGTCTAACAATATTAGATATTTTTCTTCACCATCCCAAATTTTTAATCTTTTTATCACCATTCAATAAAAACATAATAGACTATAGTAGATGTATAAAATTAATTATATTTTATTTTTCTACTCCATCACAAAATTTTAGGTTATTCTCCACTAAAAAACAAAGTTAAAAGACTATAATCCATGACATATATTTCTTATAAAATTGGTAATAATAAAAATAAATAATCAAGCTAGAATTTATTTATATTTACCATAATTCATTTTGAATTATGGTTAATTAGATGTAAATTTATTCAATATGTTGCTTCTCCATCACCAAATTTCATCTTTCTTCGTCAGTAAGCCACAGAGTTAAAGGATTATAAAACATAATAGATGTAAATAATTTCTATATTTTTCTTCTTCTCCGTCACAAAAAATTTGGTTTCTTAACCTCTAAGAAACTAACTTAAGAGAATAGAAATTAATGACCCATAATTCATACATATGCGTAACAATTAAAATTAAATAATCAAGCTCAATATTGTTTCTATTCATCGTATTCACATTGACTTATGGTATCTGACATCTAAAAATATTAGATATTTTTCTTCACCATCCCAAATTTTTAATCTTTTTATCACCATTTAAAAAACATAATAGACTATAGTAGATGTAAAAAATTAATTATATTTTATTTTTCTACTCCATCACAAAATTTTAAGTTTTCCCCACTAAAAAACAAAGTTAAAAGACTATAATCCATGACATATATTTCTTATAAAATATGTAATAAATAAAATAAATAATCAAGATAGAATTTATTTATATTTACCATAATTCACATTGAATTATGGTTAATTAGATGTAAATTTATTAAATATATTTCTTCTCCATCACCAAATTTCATCTTTCTTCGTCAGTAAGCCACAGAGTTAAAAGACTATAAAACATAATTGATGTAAACAATTTCTATATTTTTCTTCTTCTCCGTCACAAAAAATTTTGTTTCTTAACCTCTAAGAAACTAACTTAAGAGAATACAAATTAATGACCCAAAATTTATACATATGCATAACAATTAAAATTAAATAGTCATGCTCAATATTGTATATATTCATCGTATTCACATTGACTTATGGTATATGACGTCTAACAATATTAGATATTTTTCTTCACCATCCCAAATTTTTAATCTTTTTATCACCATTCAATAAAAACATAATAGACTATAGTAGATGTATAAAATTAATTATATTTTATTTTTCTACTCCATCACAAAATTTTAGGTTATTCTCCACTAAAAAACAAAGTTAAAAGACTATAATCTATGACATATATTTCTTATAAAATTGGTAATAATAAAAATAAATAATCAAGCTAGAATTTATTTATATTTACCATAATTCATTTTGAATTATGGTTAATTAGATGTAAATTTATTCAATATGTTGCTTCTCCATCACCAAATTTCATCTTTCTTCGTCAGTAAGCCACAGAGTTAAAGGATTATAAAACATAATAGATGTAAATAATTTCTATATTTTTCTTCTTCTTCGTCACCAAAATTTTGGTTTCTTAACCTCTAAGAAACTAACTTAAGAGAATAGAAATTAATGACCCATAATTAATACATATGCATAACAATTAAAATTAAATAATCAAGCTCAATATAATTTCTATTCATCGTATTCACATTAACTTATGGTATATGACATCTAAAAATATTAGATATTTTTCTTCACCATCCCAAATTTTTAATCTTTTTATCACCATTTAAAAAACATAATAGACTATAGTAGATGTAAAAAATTAATTATATTTTATTTTTCTACTCCATCACAAAATTTGAAGTTTTCCCCACTAAAAAACAAAGTTAAAACACTATAATCCATGACATATATTTCTTATAAAATATGTAATAAATAAAATAAATAATCAAGATAGAATTTATTTATATTTACCCTAATTCACATTGAATTATGGTTAATTAGGTGTAAATTTATTCAATGTCTTTCTTCTCCATCACCAAATTTCATCTTTCTTCGTCAGTAAGCCACAGAGTAAAAAGACTATAAAACAAAATTGATGTAAACAATTTCTATATTTTTCTTCTTCTTCGTCACAAAAAATTTGGTTTCCTAACCTCTAAGAAACTAACTTAAGAGAATACAAATTAAGGACCCATAATTCACACATATGCATAACAATTAAAATTAAATAATCATGCTCAATATTGTATATATTCATCGTATTCACATTGACTTATGGTATTTGACGTCTAACAATATTAGATATTTTTCTTCACCATCCCAAATTTTTAGTCTTTTTGTCACCATTCGGTAAAAACATAATATACTATAGTAGATGTAAAAAATAATTATATTTATTTTTCTACTCCATCACTAAATTTTAGGTTATTCTCCACTAAAAAACAAAGTTAAAAGACTATAATCCATGACATATATTTCTTATAAAATAGGTAATAAATAAAATAAATAATTAAGCAAGAATTTATTTATATTTACCATAATTCACATTGAAAAAAGGTTAATTAGATGTAAATTTATTCAATATGTTGCTTCTCCATCACCAAATTTCATCTTTCTTCGTCAGTAAGCCACAGAGTTAAAGGATTATAAAACATAATAGATGTAAATAATTTCTATATTTTTCTTCTTCTCCGTCACAAAAAATTTGGTTTCTTAACCTCTAAGAAACTAACTTAAGAGAATAGAAATTAATGACCCATAATTCATACATATGCGTAACAATTAAAATTAAATAATCAAGCTCAATATTGTTTCTATTCATCGTATTCACATTGACTTATGGTATATGACATCTAAAAATATTAGATATTTTTCTTCACCATCCCAAATTTTTAATCTTTTTATCACCATTTAAAAAACATAATAGACTATAGTAGATGTAAAAAATTAATTATATTTTATTTTTCTACTCCATCACAAAATTTTAAGTTTTCCCCACTAAAAAACAAAGTTAAAAGACTATAATCCATGACATATATTTCTTATAAAATATGTAATAAATAAAATAAATAATCAAGATAGAATTTATTTATATTTACCATAATTCACATTGAATTATGGTTAATTAGATGTAAATTTATTAAATATATTTCTTCTCCATCACCAAATTTCATCTTTCTTCGTCAGTAAGCCACAGAGTTAAAAGACTATAAAACATAATTGATGTAAACAATTTCTATATTTTTCTTCTTCTCCGTCACAAAAAATTTTGTTTCTTAACCTCTAAGAAACTAACTTAAGAGAATACAAATTAATGACCCAAAATTTATACATATGCATAACAATTAAAATTAAATAGTCATGCTCAATATTGTATATATTCATCGTATTCACATTGACTTATGGTATATGACGTCTAACAATATTAGATATTTTTCTTCACCATCCCAAATTTTTAATCTTTTTATCACCATTCAATAAAAACATAATAGACTATAGTAGATGTATAAAATTAATTATATTTTATTTTTCTACTCCATCACAAAATTTTAGGTTATTCTCCACTAAAAAACAAAGTTAAAAGACTATAATCTATGACATATATTTCTTATAAAATTGGTAATAATAAAAATAAATAATCAAGCTAGAATTTATTTATATTTACCATAATTCATTTTGAATTATGGTTAATTAGATGTAAATTTATTCAATATGTTGCTTCTCCATCACCAAATTTCATCTTTCTTCGTCAGTAAGCCACAGAGTTAAAGGATTATAAAACATAATAGATGTAAATAATTTCTATATTTTTCTTCTTCTTCGTCACCAAAATTTTGGTTTCTTAACCTCTAAGAAACTAACTTAAGAGAATAGAAATTAATGACCCATAATTAATACATATGCATAACAATTAAAATTAAATAATCAAGCTCAATATAATTTCTATTCATCGTATTCACATTAACTTATGGTATATGACATCTAAAAATATTAGATATTTTTCTTCACCATCCCAAATTTTTAATCTTTTTATCACCATTTAAAAAACATAATAGACTATAGTAGATGTAAAAAATTAATTATATTTTATTTTTCTACTCCATCACAAAATTTGAAGTTTTCCCCACTAAAAAACAAAGTTAAAACACTATAATCCATGACATATATTTCTTATAAAATATGTAATAAATAAAATAAATAATCAAGATAGAATTTATTTATATTTACCCTAATTCACATTGAATTATGGTTAATTAGGTGTAAATTTATTCAATGTCTTTCTTCTCCATCACCAAATTTCATCTTTCTTCGTCAGTAAGCCACAGAGTAAAAAGACTATAAAACAAAATTGATGTAAACAATTTCTATATTTTTCTTCTTCTTCGTCACAAAAAATTTGGTTTCCTAACCTCTAAGAAACTAACTTAAGAGAATACAAATTAAGGACCCATAATTCACACATATGCATAACAATTAAAATTAAATAATCATGCTCAATATTGTATATATTCATCGTATTCACATTGAATTATGGTATTTGACGTCTAACAATATTAGATATTTTTCTTCACCATCCCAAATTTTTAGTCTTTTTGTCACCATTCGGTAAAAACATAATATACTATAGTAGATGTAAAAAATAATTATATTTATTTTTCTACTCCATCACTAAATTTTAGGTTATTCTCCACTAAAAAACAAAGTTAAAAGACTATAATCCATGACATATATTTCTTATAAAATAGGTAATAAATAAAATAAATAATTAAGCAAGAATTTATTTATATTTACCATAATTCACATTGAAAAAAGGTTAATTAGATGTAAATTTATTCAATATGTTGCTTCTCCATCACCAAATTTCATCTTTCTTCGTCAGTAAGCCACAGAGTTAAAGGATTATAAAACATAATAGATGTAAATAATTTCTATATTTTTCTTCTTCTCCGTCACAAAAAATTTGGTTTCTTAACCTCTAAGAAACTAACTTAAGAGAATAGAAATTAATGACCCATAATTCATACATATGCGTAACAATTAAAATTAAATAATCAAGCTCAATATTGTTTCTATTCATCGTATTCACATTGACTTATGGTATATGACATCTAAAAATATTAGATATTTTTCTTCACCATCCCAAATTTTTAATCTTTTTATCACCATTTAAAAAACATAATAGACTATAGTAGATGTAAAAAATTAATTATATTTTATTTTTCTACTCCATCACAAAATTTTAAGTTTTCCCCACTAAAAAACAAAGTTAAAAGACTATAATCCATGACATATATTTCTTATAAAATATGTAATAAATAAAATAAATAATCAAGATAGAATTTATTTATATTTACCATAATTCACATTGAATTATGGTTAATTAGATGTAAATTTATTAAATATATTTCTTCTCCATCACCAAATTTCATCTTTCTTCGTCAGTAAGCCACAGAGTTAAAAGACTATAAAACATAATTGATGTAAACAATTTCTATATTTTTCTTCTTCTCCGTCACAAAAAATTTTGTTTCTTAACCTCTAAGAAACTAACTTAAGAGAATACAAATTAATGACCCAAAATTTATACATATGCATAACAATTAAAATTAAATAGTCATGCTCAATATTGTATATATTCATCGTATTCACATTGACTTATGGTATATGACGTCTAACAATATTAGATATTTTTCTTCACCATCCCAAATTTTTAATCTTTTTATCACCATTCAATAAAAACATAATAGACTTAGTAGATGTATAAAATTAATTATATTTTAGTTTTCTACTCCATCACAAAATTTTAGGTTATTCTCCACTAAAAAACAAAGTTAAAAGACTATAATCCATGACATATATTTCTTATAAAATTGGTAATAATAAAAATAAATAATCAAGCTAGAATTTATTTATATTTAGCATAATTCATTTTGAATTAAGGTTAATTAGATGTAAATTTATTCAATATGTTGCTTCTCCATCACCAAATTTCATCTTTCTTCGTCAGTAAGCCACAGAGTTAAAGGATTATAAAACATAATAGATGTAAATAATTTCTATATTTTTCTTCTTCTCCGTCACCAAAATTTTGGTTTCTTAACCTCTAAGAAACTAACTTAAGAGAATATAAATTAATGACCCATAATTCATACATATGCGTAACAATTAAAATTAAATAATCAAGCTCAATATTGTTTCTATTCATCGTATTCACATTGACTTATGGTATATGACATCTAAAAATATTAGATATTTTTCTTCACCATCCCAAATTTTTAATCTTTTTATCACCATTTAAAAAACATAATAGACTATAGTAGATGTAAAAAATTAATTATATTTTATTTTTCTACTCCATCACAAAATTTGAAGTTTTCCCCACTAAAAAACAAAGTTAAAACACTATAATCCATGACATATATTTCTTATAAAATATGTAATAAATAAAATAAATAATCAAGATAGAATTTATTTATATTTACCCTAATTCACATTGAATTATGGTTAATTAGGTGTAAATTTATTCAATGTCTTTCTTCTCCATCACCAAATTTCATCTTTCTTCGTCAGTAAGCCACAGAGTAAAAAGACTATAAAACAAAATTGATGTAAAAAATTTCTATATTTTTCTTCTTCTTCGTCACAAAAAATTTGGTTTCCTAACCTCTAAGAAACTAACTTAAGAGAATACAAATTAAGGACCCATAATTCACACATATGCATAACAATTAAAATTAAATAATCATGCTCAATATTGTATATATTCATCGTATTCACATTGACTTATGGTATTTGACGTCTAACAATATTAGATATTTTTCTTCACCATCCCAAATTTTTAGTCTTTTTGTCACCATTCGGTAAAAACATAATATACTATAGTAGATGTAAAAAATAATTATATTTTATTTTTCTACTCCATCACTAAATTTTAGGTTATTCTCCACTAAAAAACAAAGTTAAAAGACTATAATCCATGACATATATTTCTTATAAAATTGGTAATAATAAAAATAAATAATCAAGCTAGAATTTATTTATATTTAGCATAATTCATTTTGAATTAAGGTTAATTAGATGTAAATTTATTCAATATGTTGCTTCTCCATCACCAAATTTCATCTTTCTTCGTCAGTAAGCCACAGAGTTAAAGGATTATAAAACATAATAGATGTAAATAATTTCTATATTTTTCTTCTTCTTCGTCACCAAAATTTTGGTTTCTTAACCTCTAAGAAACTAACTTAAGAGAATAGAAATTAATGACCCATAATTAATACATATGCATAACAATTAAAATTAAATAATCAAGCTCAATATTGTTTCTATTCATCATATTCACATTGACTTATGGTATATGACATCTAAAAATATTAGATATTTTTCTTCACCATCCCAAATTTTTAATCTTTTTATCACCATTTAAAAAACATAGTAGACTATAGTAGATGTAAAAAACTAATTATATTTTATTTTTCTACTCCATCACAAAATTTTAAGTTTTCCCCACTAAAAAACAAAGTTAAAAGACTATAGTCCATTACATATATTTCTTATAGAATATGTAATAAATAAAATAAATAATCAAGATAGAATTTTTTTATATTTACCCTAATTCATTTTGAATTATGGTTAATTAGATGTAAATTTATTCAATATGTTGCTTCTCCATCACCAAATTTCATCTTTCTTCGTCAGTAAGCCACAGAGAAAAAAGACTATAAAACAAAATTGATGTAAACAATTTCTATATTTTTCTTCTTCTTCGTCACAAAAAATTTGGTTTCTTAACCTCTAAGAAACTAACTTATGAGAATATAAATTAAGGACCCATAATTCACACGTATGCATAACAATTAAAATTAAATAATCATGCTCAATATTGTATATATTCATCGTATTCACATTGACTTATGGTATATGACGTCTAACAATATTAGATATTTATCTTCACCATCCCAAATTTTTAATCTTTTTATCACCATTCGGTAAAAACATAATAGACTATAGTAGATGTAAAAAATAATTATATTTTATTTTTCTACTCCATCACTAAATTTTAGGTTATTCTCCACTAAAAAACAAAGTTAAAAGACTATAATTCATGACATATATTTCTTATAAAATAGGTAATAAATAAAATAAATAATCAAGCAAGAATTTATTTATATTTACCATAATTCACATTGAATTAAGGTTAATTAGATGTAAATTTATTCAATATGTTGCTTCTCCATCACCAAATTTCATCTTTCTTCGTCATTAAGCCACAGAGTTAAAGGATTATAAAACATAATAGATGTAAATAATTTCTATATTTTTCTTCTTCTTTGTCACCAAAATTTTGGTTTCTTAACCTCTAAGAAACTAACTTAAGAGAATAGAAATTAATGACCCATAATTCATACATATGCATAACAATTAAAATTAAATAATCAAGCTCAATATTGTTTCTATTCATCGTATTCACATTGACTTATGGTATATGACATCTAAAAATATTAGATATTTTTCTTCACCATCCCAAATTTTTAATCTTTTTATCACCATTTAAAAAACATAATAGACTATAGTAGATGTAAAAAATTAATTATATTTTATTTTTCTACTCCATCACAAAATTTTAAGTTTTCCCCACTAAAAAACAAAGTTAAAAGACTATAATTCATGACATATATTTCTTATAAAATATGTAATAAATAAAATAAATAATGAAGATAGAATTTATTTATATTTACCATAATTCACATTGAATTATGGTTAATTAGATGTAAATTTATTCAATATATTTCTTCTCCATCACCAAATTTCATCTTTCTTCGTCAGTAACCACAGAGTTAAAAGACTATAAAACATAATTGATGTAAACAATTTCTATATTTTTCTTCTTCTCCGTCACAAAAAATTTGGTTTCTTAACCTCTAAGAAACTAACTTAAGAGAATACAAATTAATGACCCATAATTCATACATATGCATAACAATTAAAATTAAATAATCATGCTCAATATTGTAGATATTCATCGTACTCACATTGACTTATGGTATATGACGTCTAACAATATTAGATATTTTTCTTCACCATTCCAAATTTTTAATCTTTTTATCACCATTCAATAAAAACATAATAGACTATAGTAGATGTAAAAAATTAATTATATTTTATTTTTCTACTCCATCACAAAAGTTTAGGTTATTCTCCACTAAAAAACAAAGTTAAAAGACTATAATCCATGACATATATTTCTTATAAAATAGGTAATAATAAAAATAAATAATCAAGCTAGAATTTTTTATATTTACCATAATTCATTTTTAATTAAGGTTAATTAGATGTAAATTTATTCAATATGTTGCTTCTCCATCACCAAATTTCATCTTTCTTCGTCAGTAAGCCACAGAGTTAAAGGATTATAAAACATAATAGATGTAAATAATTTCTATATTTTTCTTCTTCTTCGTCACCAAAATTTTGGTTTCTTAACCTCTAAGAAACTAACTTAAGAGAATAGAAATTAATGACCCATAATTCATACATATGCATAACAATTAAAATTAAATAATCAAGCTCAATATTGTTTCTATTCATCATTTTCACATTGACTTATGGTATATGACATCTAAAAATATTAGATATTTTTCTTCACCATCCCAAATTTTTAATCTTTTTATCACCATTTCAAAAACATAATAGACTATAGTAGAAGTAAAAAATTAATTATATTTTATTTTTCTACTCCATCACAACATTTTAAGTTTTCCCCACTAAAAAACAAAGTTAAAAGACTATAATCCATGACATATATTTTTTATAAAATATGTAATAAATAAAATAAATAATCAAGCTAGAATTTATTTATATTTACCATAATTCACATTGAATTATGTCTAATTAGATGTAAATTTATTCGGCATGTTTCTTCTCCATCACCAAATTTCATCTTTCTTCGTCAGTAAACCACAGAGTTAAAAGACTATAAAACATAATTGATGTAAATAATTTCTATATTTTTCTTCTTCTCTGTCACAAAAAATTTTGTTTCTTAACCTCTAAGAAACTAACTTAAGAGAATCCAAATTTATGACCCATAATTCATACATATGCATATCAATTAAAATTAAATAATCATGCTCAATATTGTATATATTCATCGTATTCACATTGACTTATATGGTATATGACATCTAACAATATTAGATATTTTTCTTCACCATCCCAAATTTTTAATCTTTTTATCACCATTCAAAAAACATAATAGACTATAGTAGATTTAAAAATTAATTATATTTTATTTTTCTACTCAATCACAAAATTTTAGGTTTTTCCCCACTAAAAAACAAAGTTAAAAGACTATAATTCATGACATATATATTCTTTTAAAATAGGTAATAAATCAAATAAATAATCAAGCTAGAATTTATTTATATTTAACATAATTCACATTGAATTATGGTTAATTAGATGTAAATTTATTCAATATATTATTTCTCCATCACCAAATTTCATCTTCTTCGTCAGTAAGCCACAGAGTTAAAAGACTATAAAACATAATAGATGTAAATAATTTCTATATTTTTCTTCTTCTACATCACCAAAATTTTGGTTTCTTAACCTCTAATAAACTAACTTAAGAGAATACAAATTAATGACCCATAATTCATACATACGCATAACAATTAAAATTAAATAATCAAGCTCAATATTGTTTATATTCATCGTATTCACATTGACTTATGGTATATGACATCTAACAATATTAGATATTTTTCTTCACAATCCCAAATTTTTAGTTTTTTTATCACCATTCAATAAAAACATAATAGACTATGGTAGATGTAAAAAATAATTATATTTTATTTTTCTAATCCATCACAAAATTTTAAGTTTTCCCCACTAAAAAACAAAGTTAAAAGACTATAATCCATGACATATATTTCTTATAAAATATGTAATAAATAAAATAAATAATCAAGATAGAACTTATTTATATTTACCCTAATTCACATTGAATTATGGTTAATTAGGTGTAAATTTATTCAATATGTTTCTTCTCCATCACCAAATTTCATCTTTCTTCGTCAGTAAGCCACAGAGTAAAAAGACTATAAAACATAATTGATGTAAACCATTTCTATATTTTTCTTCTTCTTAGTCACAAAAAATTTGGTTTCTTAACCTCTAAGAAACTAACTTAAGAGAATACAAATTAAGGACCCATAATTCATACATATGCATAACAATTAAAATTAAATAATCATGCTCAATATTGTATATATTCATCGTATTCACATTGACTTATGGTATATGACGTCTAACAATATTAGATATTTTTCTTCACAATCCCAAATTTTTAGTTTTTTTATCACTATTCAATAAAAACATAATAGACTATAGTAGATGTAAAAAATAATTATATTTTATTTTTCTACTCCATCACAAAGTTTTAGGTTATTCGCCACTAAAAAACAAAGTTAAAAGACTATAATCCATGACATATATTTCTTATAAAATAGGTAATAAATAAAATAAATAATCAAGATAGAATTTATTTATATTTACCATAATTCACATTGAATTATGGTTAATTAGATGTAAATTTATTCAATGTGTTTCTTCTCCATCACCAAATTTCTTCTTTCTTCGTCAGTAAGCCACATAGTTAAAGGACTATAAAGCATAATTGATGTAAATAATTTCTATATTTTTCTTCTTCTCCATCACAAAAAAATTGGTTTCTTAACCTCTAAGAAACTAACTTAAGAAAATACAAATTAATGACCCATAATTCATACATATGCGTAACAATTAAAATTAAATAATCAAGCTCAATATTGTTTATATTCATCGTATTCACATTGACTTATGGTATATGACGTCTAACAATAATAGATATTTTTCTTCACCATCAAAAATTTTTAATCTTTTTATCACCATTCAATAAAATCATAATAGACTATAGTAGATGTAAAAAATTAATTGTATTTTATTTTTCTACTCCATCACAAAATTTTATGTTATTCTCCACTAAAAAACGAAGTTAAAAGACTATAATCCATGACATATATTTCTTATAAATTAGGTAATAAATAAAATAAATATTCAAGATAGAATTTATTTATATTTACCATAATTCACATTGAATTATGGTTAATTAGATGTAAATTTATTCAATGTGTTTCTTCTTCATCACCAAATTTCATCTTTCTTCGTCAGTAAGCCACATCGTTAAAGGACTATAAAGCATAATTGATGTAAATAATTTCTATATTTTTCTTCTTCTCCGTCACAAAAAATTTGGTTTCTTAACCTCTAAGAAACTAACTTAAGATAATACAAATTAATGACCCATAATTCATACATATGCATAACAATTAAAATTAAATAATCAAGCTCAATATTGTTTATATTCATCGTATTCACATTGACTTATGGTATATGACGTCTACAATAATAGATATTTTTCTTCACCATCACAAATTTTTAATCTTTTTATCACCATTAAATAAAATCATAATAGACTATAGTAGATGTAAAAAATTAATTGTATTTTATTTTTCTACTCCCTCACAAAATTTTAGGTTATTCTCCACTAAAAAACAAAGTTAAAAGACTATAATCCATGACATATATTTCTAATAAAATAGGTAATAAATAAAATAAATAATCAAGCTAGAATTTATTTATATTTACCATAATTCACGTTGAATTATGGTTAATTAGATGTAAGTTTATTCAATATGTTTCTTCTCCATCACCAAATTTCATCTTTCTTCGTCAGTAAGCCACAGAGTTAAAAGACTATAAAACATAATAGATGTAAATAATTTCTATATTTTTCTTCTTCTCCATCACCAAAATTTTGGTTTCTTAACCTCTAAGAAACTAACTTAAGAGAATACAAATTTATGACCCATAATTCATACATATGCATAACAATTAAAATTAAATAATCATGCTCAATATTGTATATATTCATCGTATTCACATTGACTTATGGTATATGACATCTAACAATATTAGATATTTTTCTTCACAATCCCAAATGTTGAGTCTTTTTATCACAATTTAAAAAAGATAATAGACTATAGTAGATGTAAAAAATAATTATATTTTATTTTTCTACTCCATCACAAAATTATAGGTTATTCTCTACTAAAAAACAAAGTTAAAAAACTATAATCCATGACATATATTTCTTATAAAATATGCAATAAATAAAATAAATAATCAAGATAGAATTTATTTATATTTACCATAATTCACATTGAATTATGGTTAATTAGATGTAAATTTATTCAATATGTTTCTTCTCCATCACCAAATTTCATCTTTCTTCGTCAGTAAACCACGGAGTTAAAAGACTATAAAACAAAATTGATGTAAATAATTTCTATATTTTTATTCTTCTTCGTCACAAAAAGTTTTGTTTCTTAACCTCTAAGAAACTAACGTAAGAGATTACAAATTAATGACCCATAATTCATACATATGCATAATAATTAAAATTAAATAATGATGCTCAATATTGTATATATTCATCATATTCACATTGACTTATGGTATATGACATCTAACAATATTAGATATTTTTCTACACCATCCCAAATTTTTAATCTTTTTATCACCATTCAAAAAACATAATATACTATAGTAGATTTAAAAAATAATTATACTTTATTTTTCTACTCAATCCCAAAGGTTTAGGTTTTTCCCCACTAAAAAAAAAAGTTAAAAGACTATAATCCATGACATATATATTCTTTTACAATAGGTAATAAATAAAATAAATAATCAAGCTAAAATTTATTTATATTTACCATAATTCACATTGAATTATGGTTAATTAGATGTAAATTTATTCAATATATTTTTTCTCCATCACCAAATTTCATCTTCTTCGTCAGTAAGCCACAGAGTTAAAAGACTATAAAACATAATAGATGTAAACAATTTCTATATTTTTCTTCTTCTCCGTCACAAAAATTTTGGTTTCTTAACCTCTAAGAAATTAACTTAAGAGAATACAAATTAATGACCCATAACTCATACATATGCATAGCAATTAAAATTAAATAATCATGCTCAATACTGTATATATTCATCGTATTCACATTGACTTATGGTATATGACGTCTAACAATATTAGATATTTTGCTTCACCATCCCAAATTTTTAATCTTTTTATCACAATTCAATAAATACATAATAGACTATTGTAGATTTAAAAAATTAATTATATTTTATTTTTCTACTCCCTCACAAAATTTTAGGTTATTCTCCACTAAAAAAGAAAGTTAAAAGACTATAATCCATGACATATATTTCTTATAAAATATGTAATAAATAATCAATATAGAATTTATTTATATTTACCATAATTCACATTGAATTATGGTTAATTAGATGTAAATTTATTCAATATATTTTTTCTCCATCACCAAATTTCATCTTCTTCGTCAGTAAGCTACAGAGTTAAAAGACTATAAAACATAATAGATGTAAACAATTTCTATATTTGTCTTCTTCTCCGTCACCAAAATTTTGGTTTCTTAACCTCTAAGAAACTAAATTAAGAGAATACAAATTAATGACCCATAATTCATACGTATGCATAACAATTAAAATTAAATAATCAAGCTCAATATTGTTTATATTCATCGTATTCACATTGACTTATGGTATATGACATCTAAAAATATTAGATATTTTTCATCACCATCCAAAATTTTTAATCTTTTTATCACCATTTAAAAAACATAATACACAATAGTAGATGTAAAAAAATTAATTTTATTTTATTTTTCTACACCATCACAAAATTTTAGGTTATTCTCCACTAAAAAACAAAGTTAAAAGACTATAATCCATGACATATATTTCTTATAAAATATGCAATTAATAAAATAAATAATCAAGATAGAATTTATTTATATTTACCATAATTCACATTGAATTATGGTTAATTAGATGTAAATTTATTCAATATGTTTCTTTTCCATCACCAAATTTCATCTTTCTTCGTCAGTAAGCCACAAAGTTAAAAGACTATAAAACAAAATTGATGTAAATAATTTCTATATTTTTCTTATTCTCCGTCACAAAAAATTTGGTTTCTTAACCTCTAAGAAACTAACTTAAGAGAATACAAATTAATGACCCATAATTCATACATATGCATAACAATTAAAATTAAATAATCAAGCTCAATATTGTTTATATTCATCGTATTCACATTAACTTATGGTATATGACATCTAACAATATTATATATTTTTCTTCACCATCCCAAATTTTTAATCTTTTTATCACCATTCCATAAAATGATAATAGACTATACTAGATGTAAAAAATTACATATATTTTATTTTTCTACTTCATCACAAAATTTTAGGTTTTTCCCCACTAAAAAACAAAGTTAAAAGACTATAATCCATGACATATATTTCTTATAAAATAGATAATAAATAAAATAAATAATCAAGATAGAATTTATTTATATTTACCATAATTCACATTGAATTATGGTTAATTAGATGTAAATTTATTCGATATGTTTCTTCTCCATCACCAAATTTCATCTTTCTTCGTCAGTAAGCCACAGAGTTAAAAGACTATAAAACATAATTGATGTAAATAATTTCTAGATTTTTCTTCTTCTCCGTCACAAAAAATTTGGTTTCTTAACCTCTAAGAAACTAACTTAAGAGAATACAAATTAATGACCCATAATTCATACATATGCATAACAATTAAAATTAAATAATCATGCTCAATATTGTATATATTCATCGTATTCACATTGACTTATGGTATATGACATCTAACAATATTAGATATTTTTCTTCACCATCCCAAATTTTTAATCTTTTTATCACCATTCAATAAAAACTTAATAGACTATAGTAGATGTAAAAAATTACTTATATTTTATTTTTCTACTCCATCACAAAGTTTTAGGTTTTTCCCCACTAAAAAACAAAGTTAAAAGACTATAATCCATGACATATATTTCTTATAAAATAGGTAATAAATAAAATAAATAATCAAGCTAGAATTTATTTATATTTACCATAATTCACATTGAATTATGGCTAATTAGATGTAAATTTATTCAATATGTTTCTTCTCCATCACCAAATTTCATCTTTCTTCATCAGTAAGCCACAGAGTTAAGAGACTATAAAACATAATTGATGTAAACAATTTCCTTATTTTTCTTCTTCTCCGTCACAAAAAATTTGGTTTCTTAACCTCTGAGAAACTAACTTAAGAGAATACAAATTAATGACCCATAATTCATACATATGCATAACAATTAAGATTAAATAATCATGCTCTATATTGTAGATATTCATCATATTCACATTGACTTATGGTATATGACATCTAACAATATTAGATATTTTACTTCACCATCCCAAATTTTTAATCTTTTTATCACCATTCAAATAACATAATAGACTATAGTAGATGTAAAAAATTAATTATATTTTATTTTTCTACTCCATCACAAAATTTTAGGTTATTCTCCATTAAAAAACAAAGTTAAAAGACTATAATCCATGACATATATTTCTTATAAAATAGGTAATAAATAATCAAGATAGAATTTATTTATATTTACCATAATTCACATTGAATTATGGCTAATTAGATGTAAATTTATTCAATATGTTTCTTCTCCATCACCAAATTTCATCTTTCTTCGTCAGTAAGCCACAAAGTTAAAAGAATATAAAACATAATTGATGTAAATAATTTCTATATTTTTCTTCTTCTCCGTCACAAAAAATTTGGTTTCTTAACCTCTAAGAAACTAACTTAAGAGAATACAAATTAATGACCCATAATTCATACATATGCATAACAATTAAAATTAAATAATCATGCTCAATATTGTATATATTCATCGTATTCACATTGACTTATGGTATATGGCATCTAACAATATTAGATATTTTTCTTCACCATCCCAAATTTTTAATATTTTTATAACCATTCAATAAAAACATAATAGACTATAGTAGATGTAAAAAATTACTTATATTTTATTTTTCTACTCCATCACAAAATTTTAGGTTTTTCCCCACTAAAAAACAAAGTTAAAAGACTATAATCCATGACATATATTTCTTATAAATAGGTAATAAATAAAATAGATAATCAACCTAGAATTTATTTATATTTACCATAATTCACATTGAATTATGGCTAATTAGATGTAAATTTATTCAATATGTTTCTTCTCCATCACCAAATTTCATCTTTCTTCGTCAGTAAGCCACAGAGTTAAAAGACTATAAAATATAATTGATGTAAACAATTTCCTTATTTTTCTTCTTCTCCGTCACAAAAAATTTGGTTTCTTAACCTCTGAGAAACTAACTTAAGAGAATACAAATTAACGACCCATAATTCATACATATGCATAACAATTAAAATTAAATAATCATGCTCAATATTGTATATATTCATCGTATTCACATTGACTTATGGTATATCACATCTAACAATATTAGATATATTTCTTCAACATCCCAAATTTTTAATCTTTTTATAGCCATTCAAAAAACATAATAGACTATAGTAGATTTAAAAATTAATTATATTTTATTTTTCTACTCAATCACAAAATTTTAGGTTTTTCCCCACTAAAAGACAAAGTTAAAAGAATATCCATGACATATATTACTTATAAAATAGGTAATAAATGAAATAAATAATCAAGATAGAATTTATTTATATTTACCATAATTCACATTGAATTATGGTTAATTAGATATAAATTTATTCAATATGTTTCTTCTCCATCACCAAATTTCATCTTTCTTCGTCAGTAAGCCACAAAGTTAAAAGACTACAAAACATAATTGATGTAAATAATTTCTATATTTTTCTTCTTCTCCGTCACAAAATATTTGGTTTCTTAACCTCTAAGAAACTAACTTAAGAGAATACAAATTAATGACCCATAATTCATACATATGCATAACAATTAAAATTAAATAATCAAGCTCAATATTGTTTATATTCATCGTATTCACATTGACTTATGGTAAATGACATCTAAAAATATTAGATATTTTTCTTCACCATCCAAAATTTTTAATCTTTTTATCACCATTCAAAAAACATAATAGACTATAGTAGATGTTAAAAATTAATTATATTTTATTTTTCTACTCCATCACAAAATTTTAGGTTATTCTCCACTAAAAAACAAAGTTAAAAGACTATAATCCATGACATATATTTCTTATAAAATAGGTAATAAACAAAATAAATAATCAAGCTAGAATTTATTTATATTTACCATAATTCACATAAAATTATGGCTAATTAGATGTAAATTTATTCAATATGTTTCTTCTCCATCACCAAATTTCATCTTTCTTCGTCAGTAAGCCACAGAGTTAAAAGACTATAAAACATAATTGATGTAAACAATTTCTATATTTTTCTTCTTCTCCGTCACAAAAAATTTTGTTTCTTAACCTCTAAGAAACTAACTTAAGAGAATACAAATTAATGACCCATAATTCATACATATGCATAACAATTAAAATTAAATAATCAAGCTCAATATTGTTTATATTCATCGTATTCACATTGACTTATGGTAAATGACATCTAAAAATATTAGATATTTTTCTTCACCATCCAAAATTTTTAATCTTTTTATCACCGTTCGAAAAACATAATAGACTATAGTAGATGTTAAAAATTAATTATATTTTATTTTTCTACTCCATCACAAAATTTTAGGTTATTCTCCACTAAAAAACAAAGTTAAAAGACTATAATCCATGACATATATTTCTTATAAAATAGGTAATAAACAAAATAAATAATCAAGCTAGAATTTATTTATATTTACCATAATTCACATAAAATTATGGCTAATTAGATGTAAATTTATTCAATATGTTTCTTCTCCATCACCAAATTTCATCTTTCATCGTCAGTAAGCCACAGAGTTAAAAGACTATAAAACATAATTGATGTAAACAATTTCTATATTTTTCTTCTTCTCCGTCACAAAAAATTTGGTTTCTTAACCTCTGAGAAACTAACTTAAGAGAATACAAATTAACGACCCATAATTCATACATATGCATAACAATTAAAATTAAATAATCAAGCTCAATATTGTTTATATTCATCGTATTCACATTGACTTATGGTAAATGACATCTAAAAATATTAGATATTTTTCTTCACCATCCAAAATTTTTAATCTTTTTATCACCATTCAAAAAACATAATAGACTATAGTAGATGTTAAAAATTAATTATATTTTATTTTTCTACTCCATCACAAAATTTTAGGTTATTCTCCACTAAAAAACAAAGTTAAAAGACTATAATCCATGACATATATTTCTTATAAAATAGGTAATAAATAAAATAGATAATCAATCTAGAATTTATTTATATTTACCATAATTCACATTGAATTATGGCTAATTAGATGTAAATTTATTCAATATGTTTCTTCTCCATCACCAAATTTCATCTTTCTTCGTCAGTAAGCCACAGAGTTAAAAGACTATAAAATATAATTGATGTAAACAATTTCCTTATTTTTCTTCTTCTCCGTCACAAAAAATTTGGTTTCTTAACCTCTGAGAAACTAACTTAAGAGAATACAAATTAACGACCCATAATTCATACATATGCATAACAATTAAAATTAAATAATCATGCTCAATATTGTATATATTCATCGTATTCACATTAACTTATGGTATATCACATCTAACAATATTAGATATATTTCTTCAACATCCCAAATTTTTAATCTTTTTATAGCCATTCAAAAAACATAATAGACTATAGTAGATTTAAAAATTAATTATATTTTATTTTTCTACTCAATCACAAAATTTTAGGTTTTTCCCCACTAAAAGACAAAGTTAAAAGACTATCCATGACATATATTACTTATAAAATAGGTAATAAATGAAATAAATAATCAAGATAGAATTTATTTATATTTACCATAATTCACATTGAATTATGGTTAATTAGATATAAATTTATTCAATATGTTTCTTCTCCATCACCAAATTTCATCTTTCTTCGTCAGTAAGCCACAAAGTTAAAAGACTATAAAACATAATTGATGTAAATAATTTCTATATTTTTCTTCTTCTCCGTCACAAAATATTTGGTTTCTTAACCTCTAAGAAACTAACTTAAGAGAATACAAATTAATGACGCATAATTCATACATATGCATAACAATTAAAATTAAATAATCAAGCTCAATATTGTTTATATTCATTGTATTCACATTGACTTATGGTAAATGACATCTAAAAATATAAGATATTTTTCTTCACCATCCAAAATTTTTAATCTTTTTATCACCATTCAAAAAACATAATAGACTATAGTAGATGTTAAAAATTAATTATATTTTATTTTTCTACTCCATCACAAAATTTTAGGTTATTCTCCACTAAAAAACAAAGTTAAAAGACTATAATCCATGACATATATTTCTTATAAAATAGGTAATAAACAAAATAAATAATCAAGCTAGAATTTATTTATATTTACCATAATTCACATAAAATTATGGCTAATTAGATGTAAATTTATTCAATATGTTTCTTCTCCATCACCAAATTTCATCTTTCTTCGTCAGTAAGCCACAGAGTTAAAAGACTATAAAACATAATTGATGTAAACAATTTCTATATTTTTCTTCTTCTCCGTCACAAAAAATTTTGTTTCTTAACCTCTAAGAAACTAACTTAAGAGAATACAAATTAATGACCCATAATTCATACATATGCATAACAATTAAAATTAAATAATCATGCTCAATATTGTATATATTCATCGTATTCACATTGACTTATGGTATATGACATCTAACAATATTAGATATTTTTCTTCACCATCCCAAATTTTTAATCTTTTTATCACCATTCAATAAAAACATAATAGACTATAGTAGATGTAAAAAATTAATTATATTTTATTTTTCTACTACATCACAAAATTTTAGGTTATTCTCCACTAAAAAAAAGAGTTAAAAGACTATAATCCATGACATATATTTCTTATAAAATAGGTAATAAATAAAATAGATAATCAACCTAGAATTTATTTATATTTACCATAATTCACATTGAATTATGGCTAATTAGATGTAAATTTATTCAATATGTTTCTTCTCCATCACCAAATTTCATCTTTCTTCGTCAGTAAGCCACAGAGTTAAAAGACTATAAAATATAATTGATGTAAACAATTTCCTTATTTTTCTTCTTCTCCGTCACAAAAAATTTGGTTTCTTAACCTCTGAGAAACTAACTTAAGAGAATACAAATTAACGACCCATAATTCATACATATGCATAACAATTAAAATTAAATAATCAAGCTCAATATTGTTTATATTCATCGTATTCACATTGACTTATGGTAAATGACATCTAAAAATATTAGATATTTTTCTTCACCATCCAAAATTTTTAATCTTTTTATCACCATTCAAAAAAACATAATAGACTATAGTAGATGTTAAAAATTAATTATATTTTATTTTTCTACTCCATCACAAAATTTTAGGTTATTCTCCACTAAAAAACAAAGTTAAAAGACTATAATCCATGACATATATTTCTTATAAAATAGGTAATAAACAAAATAAATAATCAAGCTAGAATTTATTTATATTTACCATAATTCACATAAAATTATGGCTAATTAGATGTAAATTTATTCAATATGTTTCTTCTCCATCACCAAATTTCATCTTTCTTCGTCAGTAAGTCACAGAGTTAAAAGACTATAAAACATAATTGATGTAAACAATTTCTATATTTTTCTTCTTCTCCGTCACAAAAAATTTTGTTTCTTAACCTCTAAGAAACTAACTTAAGAGAATACAAATTAATGACCCATAATTCATACATATGCATAACAATTAAAACTAAATAATCATGCTCAATATTGTATATATTCATCGTATTCACATTGACTTATGGTATATGACATCTAACAATATTAGATATTTTTCTTCACCATCCCAAATTTTTAATCTTTTTATCACCATTCAATAAAAACATAATAGACTATAGTAGATGTAAAAAATTACTTATATTTTATTTTTCTACTCCATCACAAAATTTTAGGTTTTTCCCCACTAAAAAACAAAGTTAAAAGACTATAATCCATGACATATATTTCTTATAAATAGGTAATAAATAAAATAGATAATCAACCTAGAATTTATTTATATTTACCATAATTCACATTGAATTATGGCTAATTAGATGTAAATTTATTCAATATGTTTCTTCTCCATCACCAAATTTCATCTTTCTTCGTCAGTAAGCCACAGAGTTAAAAGACTATAAAATATAATTGATGTAAACAATTTCCTTATTTTTCTTCTTCTCCGTCACAAAAAATTTGGTTTCTTAACCTCTGAGAAACTAACTTAAGAGAATACAAATTAACGACCCATAATTCATACATATGCATAACAATTAAAATTAAATAATCATGCTCAATATTGTATATATTCATCGTATTCACATTGACTTATGGTATATCACATCTAACAATATTAGATATATTTCTTCAACATCCCAAATTTTTAATCTTTTTATAGCCATTCAAAAAACATAATAGACTATAGTAGATTTAAAAATTAATTATATTTTATTTTTCTACTCAATCACAAAATTTTAGGTTTTTCCCCACTAAAAGACAAAGTTAAAAGACTATCCATGACATATATTACTTATAAAATAGGTAATAAATGAAATAAATAATCAAGATAGAATTTATTTATATTTACCATAATTCACATTGAATTATGGTTAATTAGATATAAATTTATTCAATATGTTTCTTCTCCATCACCAAATTTCATCTTTCTTCGTCAGTAAGCCACAAAGTTAAAAGACTATAAAACATAATTGATGTAAATAATTTCTATATTTTTCTTCTTCTCCGTCACAAAATATTTGGTTTCTTAACCTCTAAGAAACTAACTTAAGAGAATACAAATTAATGACCCATAATTCATACATATGCATAACAATTAAAATTAAATAATCAAGCTCAATATTGTTTATATTCATCGTATTCACATTGACTTATGGTAAATGACATCTAAAAATATTAGATATTTTTCTTCACCATCCAAAATTTTTAATCTTTTTATCACCATTCAAAAAACATAATAGACTATAGTAGATGTTAAAAATTAATTATATTTTATTTTTCTACTCCATCACAAAATTTTAGGTTATTCTCCACTAAAAAACAAAGTTAAAAGACTATAATCCATGACATATATTTCTTATAAAATAGGTAATAAACAAAATAAATAATCAAGCTAGAATTTATTTATATTTACCATAATTCACATAAAATTATGGCTAATTAGATGTAAATTTATTCAATATGTTTCTTCTCCATCACCAAATTTCATCTTTCTTCGTCAGTAAGCCACAGAGTTAAAAGACTATAAAACATAATAGATATAAACAATTTCTATATTTTTCTGCTTCTCCTTCACAAAAATTTTAGTTTCTTAATCTCTAAGAAACTAAATTAGGAGAATACAAATGAATGACCCATAAAAGATACATATGCATAACAATTAAAATTAAATAATTATGGGTCATTCATTTGTATTCTCTTAAGTTAATTTCTTATAGGTTAAGAAACCAAAATTTTGGTGAAGGACAAGAAGAAAAATATATAAATTATTTATATCTATTATGTTTTATAGTCTTTTAACTCTGTGGCTTACTGACGAAGAAAGATGAAATTTGGTGCTGGAGAAGAAACATTTTGAATAAATTTACATCTATTTAACCATAATTCAATGTGAATTATGGTAAATATAAATAAATTCTAGCTTGATTATTTATTTTATTTATTACCTATTTTATAAGAAATATATGTCATGGATTATAGTCTTTTAACTATTTTTTTGTGGGGAAAACCTAAAAATTTTGTTATGGAGTAGAAAAAAAATGTAATTTTTTACATCTACTATAGTCTATTATATTTTTTTAATAGTGATAAAAAGATTAAAAATTTGGGATGGTGAAGAAAAATATCTAATATTGTTAGATGTCATATACCATAAGTCAATATGAATACGATGAATATTAAAAATATTGAGCTTGATTATTTAATTTTAATTGTTATGCATATGTATCAATTATGGGCCATTCATTTGAATTATCTTAAGTTAGTTTCTTAGAGGTTAAGAAACCAAAATTTTGCTGAAAGAGAAGAAGAAAAATATAGACATTGTTTATATCTAATATGCTTTATAGTCTTTTAACTCTGTGGCTTACTGACGAAGAAAGATGAAATTTGGTGATAGAGAAAAACATTTTGAATAAATTTACATCTAATTAACCATAATTCAATGTGAATTATGGTAAATATAAATAAATTCTAGCTTGATTATTTATTTTATTTGTTACCTATTTTATAAGAAATATATGTCATGGATTATAGTCTTTTAACTTTGCTTTTAAGTGGCAAAAACCTAAAATTTTTTGATGGAGTAGAAAAATAAATTATAAGTAATTTTTCACATATACTATCGTCTATTATATATTTTGAATAATGATAAAAAGATTAAAAATTTGGGATGGTGAAGAAAAATATCTAATATTGTTAGATGTCATATACCATAAGTCAACGTGAATACGATGAATATAAACAATATTGAACTTGATTATTTAATTTTAATTGTAATGCATATGTATCAATTATGGGTCATTCATTTGTATTCTCTTAAGTTAGTTTGTTAGAGTTTATGAAACCAAAATTTTGGTGACGGAGAATAAGAAAAATATAGAAATTTTTTACATCTATTATGTTTTATAGTCTTTTGACTCTTTGTCTTACTAACAAAAAAAGATGAAATTTGGTAATGGAGAAGAAACATATTGAATAAATTTACATCTAATTATCCATAATTAAATGTGAATTATGGTAAATATAAATAAATTCTAGCTTGATTATTTATTTTATTGATTACCTATTTTATAAGAATTCTATATCATGGATTATAGTCTTTTAACTTTGTTTTTTATTGGGGAAAAACCTAAAATTTTGTGATGGAGTAGAAAAACAAAATATAATTAATTTTTGACATCAACTATAGTCTATTACGTTTTTTGAATGGTGATAAAAAGATTAAAACTTTGGGATGGTGAAGAAAAATATCTAATATTGTTAGATGTCATATACCTTAAGTCAATGTGAATACGATGAATATAAACAATATTGAGCTTGATTATTTAATTTTTATTGTTATGCATACGTATGAATTATGGGTCATTCATTTGTATTCTCTTAAGTTAGTTTCTTAGAGGTTAAGAAACAAAATATTTGGTGAAGGAGAAGAAGAAAAATATTGAAATTGTTTATATCTATTATGTTTTATAGTCTTTTAACTCTGTGGCTTACTGACGAAGAAAGATGAAATTTTATGATGGAGAAGAAAAATTTGAATTAATTTACATCTAATTCACCAAAACTCAATGTGAATTATGTTAAATATAAATAAATTCTAGCTTGATTATCTATTTTATTTATTACCTATTTTATAAGAAATATATGTCATGGATTATAGTCTTTTAACTTTGTTTTTTAGTGGGGAAAAACCTAAAATTTTGTGATGGAGTAGAAAAAAAAAGTAATTTTTTACATCTACTATAGTCTATTATAAATTTTGAATAGTGATAAAAAGATTAAAAATTTAGGATGGTGAAGAAAAATGTCTAATATTGTTAGATGTCATATACAATAAGTCAATGTGAATACGATGAATATAAACAATATTGAGCTTGATTATTTAATTTTAATGGTTATGGGTCATTAATTTGTATTCTCTTAAGTTAGTTTCTTAGAAGTTAAAAAACCAACATTTTGGTGACGGAGAAGAAGAAAAATATAGAAATTGTTTACATCTATTATGTTTTATAGTCTTTTAACTATGTGGCCTACTGACCAAGAAAGATGAAATTAGGTGATGGAGAAGAAACATATTTAATAAATTTACATCTAATTAACTATAATTCAATGTGAATTATGGTAAATATAAATAAATTCTAGCTTGATTATTTATTTTCTTTATTACCTATTTTATAAGAAATATATGTTATGGATTATAGCCTTTTAACTTTTTATTTTATTGGGGAAAAACCTAAAATTTTGTGATGGAGTAGAAAAATAAAATATAATTAATTTTTGCATCTACTATAGTCTATTATGTTTTTTGAATGGTGATAAAAAGATTTAAACTTTGGGATGGTGAAGAAAATTATCTAATATTATTAGACGTCATATACCATAATTCAATGTGAATACGATGAATATAAACAATATTGAGCTTGATTATTTAATTTTAATTGTTATGCATACGTATGAATTATGGGTCATTCATTATTATTCTCTTAAGTTAGTTTCTTAGAGGTTAAGAAACCAAAATTTTTGTGAAGGAGAAAAAGAAAAATATAGAAATTGTTTATATCTATTATGTTTTATAGTCTTTTAACTTTGTGGCTTACTGACGAAGAAAGATGAAATTTGGTGATGGAGGAGAAATATTTTGAATAAATTTACATCTAATTAACCGTAATTCAATGTGAATTATGTTAAATATAAATAAATTCTAGCTTGATTATCTATTTTATTTATTACCTATTTTATAAGAAATATATGTCATGGATTATAGTCTTTTAACTTTGTTTTTTAGTGGGGAAAAACCTAAAACTTTGTGATGGAGTAGAAAAAAAAGTAATTTTTTACATCTACTATAGTCTATTATATTTATTGAATAGAGATAAAAAGATTAAAAATTTGGGATGGTGAAGAAAAATATCTATTATTGTTAGATGTCATATACCATAAGTCAACGTGAATACGATGAATATAAACAATATTGAACTTGATTATTTAATTTTAATTGTAATGCATATGTATCAATTATGGGTCATTCATTTGTATTCTCTTAAGTTAGTTTGTTAGAGGTTATGAAACTAAAATTTTGGTGACGGAGAATAAGAAAAATATAGAAATTGTTTACATCTATTATGTTTTATAGTCTTTTGACTCTGTGGCCTACTGACCAAGAAAGATGAAATTAGGTGATGGAGAAGAAACATATTTAATAAATTTACATCTAATTAACTATAATTCAATGTGAATTATGGTAAATATAAATAAATTCTAGCTTGATTATTTATTTTATTTATTACCTATTTTATAAGAAATATATGTCATGGATTATAGTCTTTTAACTTTGTTTTTTATTGGGGAAAAACCTAAAATTTTGTGATGGAGTAGAAAAATAAAATATAATTAATTTTTTACATCTACTATCGTCTATTATGTTTTTTGAATGGTGATAAAAAGATTAAAACTTTAGGATGGTGAATAAAAATATCTAATATTGTTAGATGTCATATACCATAAGTCAATGTGAATACGATGAATATAAACAATATTGAGCTTGATTATTTAATTTTAATTGTTATGCATACGTATGATTTATGGGTCATTCATTTATATTCTCTTAAGTTAGTTTCTTAGAGGTTATGAAACCAAAATTTTGCTGAAAGAGAAGAAGAAAAATATAGACATTGTTTATATCTATTATGTTTTATAGTCTTTTAACTCTGTGGCTTACTGACGAAGAAAGATAAAATTTGGTGATAGAGAAAAACATTTTGAATAAATTTACATCTAATTAACCATGATTCAATGTGAATTATGGTAAATATAAATAAATTCTAGCTTGATTATTTATTTTATTTGTTACCTATTTTATAAGAAACATATGTCATGGATTATAGTCTTTTAACTTTGCTTTTAAGTGGCAAAAACCTAAAATTTTGTGATGGAGTAGAAAAATAAATTATAAGTAATTTTTCACATCTACTATCGTCTATTATATATTTTGAATAGTGATAATAAGATTAAAATTTTGGGATGGTGAAGAAAAATATCTAATATTGTTAAATGTCATATACCATAAGTCAATGTGAATACGATGAATATAAACAATATTGAGCTTGATTATTTAATTTTAAAGGCTATGCATATGTATGAATTATGGGTCATTAATTTGTATTCTCTTAAGTTAGTTTCTTAGAAGTTAAGAAACCAAATTTTTGGTGACGGAGAAGAAAAAAAATATAGAAATTGGTTACATCTATTATGTTTTATAGTCTTTTGACACTGTGGCTTACTGACGACGAAAGATGAAATTTGGTGATGGAGAAGAAACATATTGAATAAATTTACATCTAATTAACCATAATTCAATGTGAATTATGGTAAATATAAATAAATTCTAACTTGATTATATATTTTATTTATTACCTATTTTATAAAAAAATATATGTCATGGATTATAGTCTTTTAACTTTGTTTTTTAGTGGGGAAAAACCTAAAATTTTGTGATGGAGTAGAAAAAAAAAAGTAATTTTTTACATCTACTATAGTCTATTATATTTTTTGAATAGTGATAAAAAGATTAAAAATTTGGGATGGTGAAGAAAACTATCTAATATTGTTAGATGTCATATACCATAAGTCAACGTAAATACGATGAATATAAACAATATTGAGCTCGATTATTTAATTTTAATTGTTATGCATATGTATCAATTATGGGTCATTCATTTGTATTCTCTTAAGTTAGTTTGTTAGACGTTAAGAAACCAAAATTTTGGTGACGGAGAATAAGAAAAATATAGAAATTGTTTACATCTATTATGTTTTATAGTCTTTTGACTCTGTGGCTTACTGACTAAGAAAGATGAAATTTGGTGATGGAGAAGAAACATATTGAATAAATTTAAATCTAATTATCCATAATTAAATGTGAATTAAGGTAAATATAAATAAATTCTAGCTTGATTATTTATTTTATTTATTACCTATTTTATAAGAAATATATGTCATTGATTATAGTCTTTTAACTTTGTTTTTTAGTGGGGAAAACCTAAAATTTTGTGATGGAGTAGAAAAATAAAATATAAATAATTGTTTACATCTACTATAGTCTATTATGTGTTTTGAATGGTGATAAAAATATTTAAACTTTGGGATGGTGAAGAAAAATATCTAATATTATTAGACGTCATATACCATAAGTCAATGTGAATACGATGAATATAAATAATATTGAGCTTGATTATTTAATTTTAAGTGTTATGCATACGTATGAATTATGGGTCATTCATTTGTATTCTCTTAAGTTAGTTTCTTAGAGGTTAAGAAACAAAATATTTTGTGAAGGAGAATCAGAAAAATATTGAAATTGTTTATACCTATTATGTTTTATAGTCTTTTAACTCTGTGGCTTACTGACGAAGAAAGATGAAATTTTGTGATGGAGAAGAAAAATTTGAATAAATTTACATCTAATTAACCATAATTCAATGTGAATTATGTTAAATATAAATAAGTTCTAGCTTGATTATATATTTTATTTATTACCTATTTTATAAGAAATATATGTCATGGATTATAGTCTTTTGACTTTGTTTTTTAGTGGGGAAAAACCTAAAATTTTGTGATGGAGTAGAAAAAAAAAGTAATTTTTTACATCTACTATAGTGTATTATATATTTTGAATAGTGATAAAAAGATTAAAAATTTGGGATGGTGAAGAAAAATATCTAATATTGTTAGATGTCATATACCATAAGTCAATGTGAATACGATGAATATAAACAATATTAAGCTTGATTATTTAATTTTAATGGTTATTCATATGTATGAATTATGGGTCATTAATTTGTATTCTCTTAAGTTAGTTTCTTAGAAGTTAAGAAACCAACTTTTTGGTGATGGAGAAGAAGAAAAATATAGAAATTGTTTACATCTATTATTTTTTATAGTCTTTTAACTCTGTGGCCTACTGACCAAGAAAGATGAAATTAGGTGATGGATAAGAAACATATTTAATAAATTTACATCTAATTAACTATAATTCAATGTGAATTATGGTAAATATAAATAAATTCTAGCTTGATTATTTATTTTATTTATTACCTATTTTATAAGAAATACAATCATGGATTATAGTCTTTTAACTTTGTTTTTTAGTGGGGAAAAACCTAAAATTTTGTGATGGAGTAGAAAAAAAAAGTAATTTTTTACATCTACTATAGTCTATTATATTTTTTGAATAGTGATAAAAAGATTAAAAATTTGGGATGGTGAAGAAAACTATCTAATATTGTTAGATGTCATATACCATAAGTCAACGTAAATACGATGAATATAAACAATATTGAGCTTGATTATTTAATTTTAATTGTTATGCATATGTATCAATTATGGGTCATTCATTTGTATTCTCTTACGTTAGTTTGTTAGAGGTTAAGAAACCAAAATTTTGGTGACGGAGAATAAAAAAAATATAGAAATTGTTTACATCTATTATGTTTTATAGTCTTTTGACTCTGTGGCTTACTGACTAAGAAAGATGAAATTTGGTGATGGAGAAGAAACATATTGAATAAATTTACATCTAATTATCCATAATTAAATGTGAATTAAGGTAAATATAAATAAATTCTAGCTTGATTATTTATTTTATTTATTACCTATTTTATAAGAAATATATGTCATTGATTATAGTCTTTTAACTTTGTTTTTTAGTGGGGAAAAACCTAAAATTTTGTGATGGAGTAGAAAAATAAAATATAAATAATTGTTTACATCTACTATAGACTATTATGTGTTTTGAATGGTGATAAAAATATTTAAACTTTGGGATGGTGAAGAAAAATATCTAATATTATTAGACGTCATATACCATAAGTCAATGTGAATACGATGAATATAAATAATATTGAGCTTGATTATTTAATTTTAATTGTTATGCATACGTATGAATTATGGGTCATTCATTTGTATTCTCTTAAGTTAGTTTCTTAGAGGTTAAGAAACAAAATATTTTGTGAAGGAGAATCAGAAAAATATTGAAATTGTTTATACCTATTATGTTTAATAGTCTTTTAACTCTGTGGCTTACAGACGAAGAAAGATGAAATTTTGTGATGGGGAAGAAAAATTTGAATAAATTTACATCTAATTAACCATAATTCAATGTGAATTATGTTAAATATAAATAAGTTATAGCTTGATTATCTATTTTATTTATTACCTATTTTATAGGAAATATATGTCATGGATTATAGTCTTTTAACTTTGTTTTTTAGTGGGGAAAAACCTAAAATTTTGTGATGGAGTAGAAAAAAAAAGTAATTTTTTACATCTACTATAGTCTATTATATATTTTGAATAGTGATAAAAAGATTAAAAATTTGGGATGGTGAAGAAAAATATCTAATATTGTTAGATGTCATATACCATAAGTCAATGTGAATACGATGAATATAAACAATATTGAGCTTGATTATTTAATTTTAATGGTTATGCATATGTATGAATTATGGGTCATTAATTTGTATTCTCTTAAGTTAGTTTCTTAGAAGTTAAGAAACCAACATTTTGGTGACGGAGAAGAAGAAAAATATAGAAATTGTTTACATCTATTATTTTTTATAGTCTTTTAACTCTGTGGCCTACTGACCAAGAAAGATGAAATTAGGTGATGGAGAAGAAACATATTTAATAAATTTACATCTAATTAACTATAATTCAATGTGAATTGTGGTAAATATAAATAAATTCTAGCTTGATTATTTATTTTATTTATTACCTATTTTATAAGAAATATAATCATGGATTATAGTCTTTTAACTTTGTTTTTTAGTGGGGAAAAACCTAAAATTTTGTGATGGAGTAGAAAAAAAAAGTAATTTTTTACATCTACTATAGTCTATTATATTTTTTGAATAGTGATAAAAAGATTAAAAATTTGGGATGGTGAAGAAAACTATCTAATATTGTTAGATGTCATATACCATAAGTCAACATAAATACGATGAATATAAACAATATTGAGCTTGATTATTTAATTTTAATTGTTATGCATATGTATCAATTATGGGTCATTCATTTGTATTCTCTTAAGTTAGTTTGTTAGAGGTTAAGAAACCAAAATTTTGGTGACGGAGAATAAAAAAAATATAGAAATTGTTTACATCTATTATGTTTTATAGTCTTTTGACTCTGTGGCTTACTGACTAAGAAAGATGAAATTTGGTGATGGAGAAGAAACATGTTGAATAAATTTACATCTAATTATCCATAATTAAATGTGAATTAAGGTAAATATAAATAATTCTAGCTTGATTATTTATTTTATTTATTACCTATTTTATAAGAAATATATGTCATTGATTATAGTCTTTTAACTTTGTTTTTTAGTGGGGAAAAACCTAAAATTTTGTGATGGAGTAGAAAAATAAAATATAAATAATTGTTTACATCTACTATAGTCTATTATGTGTTTTGAATGGTGATAAAAATATTGAAACTTTGGGATGGTGAAGAAAAATATCTAACATTATTAGACGTCATATACCATAAGTCAATGTGAATACGATGAATATAAATAATATTGAGCTTGATTATTTAATTTTAATTGTTATGCATACGTATGAATTATGGGTCATTCATTTGTATTCTCTTAAGTTAGTTTCTTAGAGGTTAAGAAACAAAATATTTTGTGAAGGAGAATCAGAAAAATATTGAAATTGTTTATACCTATTATGTTTTATAGTCTTTTAACTCTGTGGCTTACTGACGAAGAAAGATGAAATTTTGTGATGGAGAAGAAAAATTTGAATAAATTTACATCTAATTAACCATAATTCAATGTGAATTATGTTAAATATAAATAAGTTCTAGCTTGATTATCTATTTTATTTATTACCTATTTTATAAGAAATATATGTCATGGATTATAGTCTTTTAACTTTGTTTTTTAGTGGGGAAAAACCTAAAATTTTGTGATGGAGTAGAAAAAAAAAGTAATTTTTTACATCTACTATAGTCTATTATATATTTTGAATAGTGATAAAAAGATTAAAAATTTGGGATGGTGAAGAAAAATATCTAATATTGTTAGATGTCATATACCATAAGTCAATGTGAATACGATGAATACAAACAATATTGAGCTTAATTATTTAATTTTAATGGTTATGCATATGTATGAATTATGGGTCATTAATTTGTATTCTCTTAAGTTAGTTTCTTAGAAGTTAAGAAACCAACATTTGATGACGGAGAATAAGAAAAATATAGAAATTGTTTACATCTATTATGTTTTATAGTCTTTTGACTCTGTGGCTTACTGACTAAGAAAGATGAAATTTGGTGATGGAGAAGAAACATATTGAATAAATTTAAATCTAATTATCCATAATTAAATGTGAATTAAGGTAAATATAAATAAATTCTAGCTTGATTATTTATTTTATTTATTACCTATTTTATAAGAAATATATGTCATTGATTATAGTCTTTTAACTTTGTTTTTTAGTGGGGAAAACCTAAAATTTTGTGATGGAGTAGAAAAATAAAATATAAATAATTGTTTACATCTACTATAGTCTATTATGTGTTTTGAATGGTGATAAAAATATTTAAACTTTGGGATGGTGAAGAAAAATATCTAATATTATTAGACGTCATATACCATAAGTCAATGTGAATACGATGAATATAAATAATATTGAGCTTGATTATTTAATTTTAAGTGTTATGCATACGTATGAATTATGGGTCATTCATTTGTATTCTCTTAAGTTAGTTTCTTAGAGGTTAAGAAACAAAATATTTTGTGAAGGAGAATCAGAAAAATATTGAAATTGTTTATACCTATTATGTTTTATAGTCTTTTAACTCTGTGGCTTACTGACGAAGAAAGATGAAATTTTGTGATGGAGAAGAAAAATTTGAATAAATTTACATCTAATTAACCATAATTCAATGTGAATTATGTTAAATATAAATAAGTTCTAGCTTGATTATCTATTTTATTTATTACCTATTTTATAAGAAATATATGTCATGGATTATAGTCTTTTAACTTTGTTTTTTAGTGGGGAAAAACCTAAAATTTTGTGATGGAGTAGAAAAAAAAAAGTAATTTTTTACATCTACTATAGTGTATTATATATTTTGAATAGTGATAAAAAGATTAAAAATTTGGGATGGTGAAGAAAAATATCTAATATTGTTAGATGTCATATACCATAAGTCAATGTGAATACGATGAATATAAACAATATTAAGCTTGATTATTTAATTTTAATGGTTATTCATATGTATGAATTATGGGTCATTAATTTGTATTCTCTTAAGTTAGTTTCTTAGAAGTTAAGAAACCAACTTTTTGGTGATGGAGAAGAAGAAAAATATAGAAATTGTTTACATCTATTATTTTTTATAGTCTTTTAACTCTGTGGCCTACTGACCAAGAAAGATGAAATTAGGTGATGGAGAAGAAACATATATTCAATAAATTTACATCTAATTAACTATAATTCAATGTGAATTATGGTAAATATAAATAAATTCTAGCTTGATTATTTATTTTATTTATTACCTATTTTATAAGAAATACAATCATGGATTATAGTCTTTTAACTTTGTTTTTTAGTGGGGAAAAACCTAAAATTTTGTGATGGAGTAGAAAAAAAAAGTAATTTTTTACATCTACTATAGTCTATTATATTTTTTGAATAGTGATAAAAAGATTAAAAATTTGGGATGGTGAAGAAAACTATCTAATATTGTTAGATGTCATATACCATAAGTCAACGTAAATACGATGAATATAAACAATATTGAGCTTGATTATTTAATTTTAATTGTTATGCATATGTATCAATTATGGGTCATTCATTTGTATTCTCTTACGTTAGTTTGTTAGAGGTTAAGAAACCAAAATTTTGGTGACGGAGAATAAAAAAAATATAGAAATTGTTTACATCTATTATGTTTTATAGTCTTTTGACTCTGTGGCTTACTGACTAAGAAAGATGAAATTTGGTGATGGAGAAGAAACATATTGAATAAATTTACATCTAATTATCCATAATTAAATGTGAATTAAGTTAAATATAAATAAATTCTAGCTTGATTATTTATTTTATTTATTACCTATTTTATAAGAAATATATGTCATTGATTATAGTCTTTTAACTTTGTTTTTTAGTGGGGAAAAACCTAAAATTTTGTGATGGAGTAGAAAAATAAAATATAAATAATTGTTTACATCTACTATAGACTATTATGTGTTTTGAATGGTGATAAAAATATTTAAACTTTGGGATGGTGAAGAAAAATATCTAATATTATTAGACGTCATATACCATAAGTCAATGTGAATACGATGAATATAAATAATATTGAGCTTGATTATTTAATTTTAATTGTTATGCATACGTATGAATTATGGGTCATTCATTTGTATTCTCTTAAGTTAGTTTCTTAGAGGTTAAGAAACAAAATATTTTGTGAAGGAGAATCAGAAAAATATTGAAATTGTTTATACCTATTATGTTTAATAGTCTTTTAACTCTGTGGCTTACAGACGAAGAAAGATGAAATTTTGTGATGGGGAAGAAAAATTTGAATAAATTTACATCTAATTAACCATAATTCAATGTGAATTATGTTAAATATAAATAAGTTATAGCTTGATTATCTATTTTATTTATTACCTATTTTATAGGAAATATATGTCATGGATTATAGTCTTTTAACTTTGTTTTTTAGTGGGGAAAAACCTAAAATTTTGTGATGGAGTAGAAAAAAAAAGTAATTTTTTACATCTACTATAGTCTATTATATATTTTGAATAGTGATAAAAAGATTAAAAATTTGGGATGGTGAAGAAAAATATCTAATATTGTTAGATGTCATATACCATAAGTCAATGTGAATACGATGAATATAAACAATATTGAGCTTGATTATTTAATTTTAATGGTTATGCATATGTATGAATTATGGGTCATTAATTTGTATTCTCTTAAGTTAGTTTCTTAGAAGTTAAGAAACCAACATTTTGGTGACGGAGAAGAAGAAAAATATAGAAATTGTTTACATCTATTATTTTTTATAGTCTTTTAACTCTGTGGCCTACTGACCAAGAAAGATGAAATTAGGTGATGGAGAAGAAACATATTTAATAAATTTACATCTAATTAACTATAATTCAATGTGAATTGTGGTAAATATAAATAAATTCTAGCTTGATTATTTATTTTATTTATTACCTATTTTATAAGAAATATAATCATGGATTATAGTCTTTTAACTTTGTTTTTTAGTGGGGAAAAACCTAAAATTTTGTGATGGAGTAGAAAAAAAAAGTAATTTTTTACATCTACTATAGTCTATTATATTTTTTGAATAGTGATAAAAAGATTAAAAATTTGGGATGGTGAAGAAAACTATCTAATATTGTTAGATGTCATATACCATAAGTCAACATAAATACGATGAATATAAACAATATTGAGCTTGATTATTTAATTTTAATTGTTATGCATATGTATCAATTATGGGTCATTCATTTGTATTCTCTTAAGTTAGTTTGTTAGAGGTTAAGAAACCAAAATTTTGGTGACGGAGAATAAAAAAAATATAGAAATTGTTTACATCTATTATGTTTTATAGTCTTTTGACTCTGT